>OMNN01080424.1:0-21332 GCA_900302755.1 Chromis chromis | reverse complement strand
GGAGAGGAGAGGAGAGGAGAGGAGAGGAGAGGAGAGGAGAAAGCCACCATGTCCTTGCTGCTGGCTGCAGGGTCACCTGCTGTCTCAGCAGCAGTACACACAGCAGCCCATTGCTCCCCTCAATGTCTGAATTATTCACAAGCACAGTGTACACTACGGGGACACGAAGCCTATGCGAGTTTTTACGTGTATTTTGTTTTATAAGTGCTTGCTTGTACTTCAAATGCAAATCTGTCTGTAATTCTGTATACACAGGTGTGTGCATACATGGAGTTTGAAAGTGCACATGTGAGCATTTTGCACATGTTTACCTGAGTGCACTGACACACACTACGCACTCAGGTAAACATGTTTCAGAAGCACCTCTGTAATGCAGTCTTTGGTGGACGCGCTGCACTTCATTGATGCTAACTCATACAGACAGGGGGCGCTGAATTATTCAACAGACACTCTCCCTTGCCTCCCTTTCTTCCCTCTCACCCCTGTAAATCTCACTTCCCCTCCATCTCCACTAAGCAACTATGCCATACTCCGTAAATCTCTCATTTCCGTTGACACTCTGCCAAACTTAGCTGCCACAGCATTTCCTGATGCTGAGCCCCTTTCATTTATCTATTTTTTTGCAATGCTTACGTCCAAAATCATTTTGTCCAATCTTCTTTGGCAACTGCATCCAAATTTATGAAACTCACTCTAAACAAAGAAGAAAATAATACCAAAGTGAAACATGTAGGATTCTGAATTTCCCATTAATATTGTCCAAATTCATTCTTTTAGTGGAAAGTCCACCTGTGATGTGCTCTGCTTCCTCTGGAAATTAGGCCAGAAACACATCCCTTGAATGTCTTTATTGTCCCCAGCTGTTCCTGTATGGAAGGCTCATAAAGAACTTGACTGGGTGCTGCAATGACAGCCAATATAAGCCAGACAGCATTCAAACACTTATATAATTGCTATTTTTATGGGCTTTTCAGAGTGCCACAATAACTTTTGATTAGCTGAGTTTATTGGAGGTGGGGAGAAAAAAACCTGTTTGAGGCACCATTACAGCAGTTTGATTATCTTTTCATTCCTATCTGCGGAGGTATAAAACATGATGGATGGCCAGAGAGAAACAGACACTACAGTACGAGAGAGCTCCGTCACACCCGGTGGGGGTACGATGGCTTAATAACCCCGCACCGGCATCAAAAGCATAAGAGCAGATTTCATAATGTGAGGGAGTATGTCATAAACGTGGCTATGTTGTGGATTATGAGGACGTGGGGAAGACTGGTCGCAAAGACTTGATGATGCACCTTTACCAACCTTGCAGATCCACTGCAACACACTGCACCTACAGCCAGTTAGAGCAGTAATAGTCTACTGTCTTTCTTAACAACCACCTACAAAAATAACAGAGGGAGAGGAGGGAAGCAGGCGAAAAAACTGGAAGATGAAAGAGGATTGGGCAGTGGATGAAGTTGGCTGAAATAAAAGACTGAGGGAGAGACTTTATTAAGCAATGAAAGCCTGTGACCAGAAAACACAATAGAGTCGGAGGCAGAGTGCTTCCCAATTACCAGTGTTCATAAAAGAGTCAGAAAATCATCAGAAAGCTCCTCTCAGACACTGATATTATTGAAATTGCCACAATAAACCAACGTTCCTTCAAAGAGACTTCTACGGTGTCATATTTTCAAGAGTAACTCAGAAACACCTCCACAGACATATTCACACACAAAAAAGTAAACTGCATCCAGTTTCTCCCTCTTCTCCTACTTGTTTTCTCCTTTGAGCTACAAAATCCAAGTCCAACTCTTGATTTTAATGCAGACTCCAAAGCTGGCTTCAGCCTCTCTCACTCCTCTCATCCTCTAATCTCATCCTGACTTACCTCTAATGTTTCTAAAGCTGACCCAGACAATGTGCTCTATCTTCTGCTTTTTTCCCTCCATTTCTGTATTCATTCGCACTCGTCCCACCACCTGCTCCGCCTACGTCTCACACTTTCTGTCCGGTTGCCGATTAGACCTGGACAAGACTCCTGCATCTGTGACCCAACATTCTCATTTTATCAAGCAGCCCGACTTCCTCCCGCCGCTACTTTGTCTTTCTCAGGGGTTTGACCAAGTACCTGCCACAGACTGCGATGCTCATTTTCACCTGATCTCAACTTCAGTAGCTTGGTTCCCTGTGTACCTTCCCCCTTCTGCCTAAACAATATAATAATTCAAAGGGTTCATGCTTCAGTTTCCCAGTGGTTGCTTGTTTTTGACAGATAGCAGGCAGCACAGTGTACCTACTTCATAATTCTCACACTTCGGCAATTAAATTTATTTCACTTTGACTCTGTCGTGCCTTGTGTATCCGTGTGAGAGCCAATGGTATGGTGGTTTTTTAGGACTCAGGGGAACAAGAGAGTTTCTCAGTAGACATAAATAACAGATCATCCAGTGTATCACCTCAGTGTATTTAGTCTGTGTAAGAATGTAAGAGACCATACTCACATATATTTTCTCTTTCCACAGCAATTTGAAGACTGAACAAATTGCCAGGCAATCTTACAACAGTCAGCCAAATTACACCCTGGTATCACATTGGCAGAGCCCATGGTTGGGTCCAGGACTAATGATGGAACTTTTCTCTCATTTGAGACCAGACAGCTTGCTAGGGCCAGATGTTAAATGAGATAAATTCGTCCCTACTTATCTGTTTGGCTGCATTGACTTAAAGCAGCAGCAGTGGACTAAGTGGTATGGAAGTTTCAAGGAGCTTAGCTACCAGAGATTCTATTCAAAACCTATAATGTAGACCAGGGTTTCTTTAAGTCTGGACCTCGTTCGGCATCCGGACAGAACAGCAAGTCAATCCGGACCCAGCTCATACTTCATGTCATGAATGCAATAAAATGGGAAGTGTAGCTGGAGATTATTCAAAGGGATCCTGTCCCCAGTTGAATGTGGTTTTCTGTCGTTGACATTGTTCTTATGGCAACAGTAACTGCTTGAGAGAGTGTTATATGTAGCTGCTGCCGAGCTCAAACACTAACGTTACACCAGAGAATTTGCTGTCAGCACCTGGGTGCAGAATGTGTCTCGTTCTTCTAGTACACCATTTCTACAAGTATTGTAAATGTAAGAATATGTCTGACTCAGAAATATATATGAACTAACCGTCTGAGCTGTCTCTGCCTCAGTTTTTTGCTGGCCCAGTCACAAGAGATGTGACATTTAAGGTGTAATCACTAGTTCAGGGGTCACACTAATGCAACTGACTGCTGACAAACGATGACATTTCTCCTACTGGGTGCAAATGTAGTTTGACTACTTTGAAGGTCTTAAACTTGAATGTAAGTTACTTAAAAGATATAAGTGAGGTAATTAAATGATTTCTATCAATGCCAATCACTCCAGATCTCTGAACTTGAATACAATTCAGATCTCTGGGTAATCCGCAGCTGGATAGCTCAGTGACTAACACCCCTGACCTTGGCATGGGAGATCAGTGGTTCAAATCCTAGTCAAGGCGCAGTTGTCCAGTGAGGACCCTAAGGCAAGGTCCTTAATGCTGCCCGCCTACCAACCTATGTACGCGCTTTGGATAAAAGCGTCTGCTAAATGAAATTGTAGAATTGTAATAAGTTTGAGAACCCTTGATGTCGACCCTAACATCAGATAGAAAAGGTGTTGACTTTGCATTTCAAGAGACAAATTCCTTATTTTGGTCATTTTTTGAGGCAGCATTTTATATACATGTCCACTTCAACACTCTTTATTTCTTGTGGTCACAACTATATTTAATAAAATATTAAATTAAGTTACCACAGTCTGATATCACACTAAGTAATATAGTGTCATTTTAGGGGTGCAGATATCAAAGTTTAATAGTAAATTTCTTAGCCATGGCTTTGCTTTTGAGGTTTCTGTTTACGTGATGCTTACCTCTCTGTTAAGAACAGCAAGAAAGCAGCCATTGCTTTGCTCTGAAGGCTCCAGTATGAAGAAGGGGTCTGTTGCCTCCGCGGCCTCTGCATGGTCAGAACAGCTGAAAGGGGAAGGGCTCAGCCTGGACGAAGTATACACAAGTGTAACTGCTACAACTTCATATGAGGCACATTAACAAAGTAAGAAAATAATATTCCCAATACAGCCCAAGCTCACATCTCTTAATGTCATATTTGGTTGGCACAACAGTCTAAAGAAAGGAAATTTACGCTGGCAAAAACTTTTTTTGAGAGTAAACTGTCTCATGAGAGAACCTGGATCTTGTGAATGGCTGGGTTTTTTTGCACGATAAGTGACATACCTAGTGAAATACCTAAACTTGTTGTATTTCTGCATATTCACTTTTTGTAGATTGACTAAAAGATCAATTGTTTCAGCTCTAAAATGCACACAAGCACCAGATGTTTACGTAAAATCAGTGTGATCTGTACCAGTAATATAATTTGTTTTATTTATGCTAGCCTGAGGCATTGTCAGCACACAAGGCCAGGGTGCTGCAGAGACAAGTCAGTCTTGAGACATTAAGTCTACAGGAATGCTAAACCTCAACAAGACTTAAGTTCTTAACCCCACAAACACAAAGAAAAAAAACTATTGAAAAAAGAGGAAGGAAATGTAATGCCTGTCTGAAGAGAGACAGACAAACACCTCGAAAAGCTAACAGACAGACAGCAAGGAAAACACACAAAATAAAAAAAACAGATGTGGAAAGTACACCAGGGTACAGAAACTGCTGCTGACCTGAAGTTTGCTTGTTTTGGTTCCCCCTCCTGGTCTGAGCAGGCTTTGGCTTGCTGCAGGGCTCTGCTCACTACCTCCATATTCTCCTCTGGGTATGACGAACAGGTAGAATATACTACTGCCAACACCTTGGGGACTATACACAAAAAACAAGTATGCAGTTGAAAAATGTTTCTTCATCTCTTTTTATGACAATTAAATTTGATTATTCAAACTGAGCCATCCTCTTCATCATGCGCCCCCTTTGAAGAAATGGGTTCTTGAATATTAATTTCTCCACACTGTTTATGCGTGTACATTGCTCATTTTATTTAAATGCCGCTGGCTTGTAGATTTTTTAGGCTGTTGGCAGTCTGACTTGCCTCATTTGAGCTTTGATTTCTTTCTTGCTCACTAATTATAGCCAGACAGAAACAATTAACACTCGGCTGATAACAAATAAAACCTACTGAGATGTGGCAACTCAGCTCCAGACAAATGAGGAATATCACTTGTGAGGGAGGGAAACTGAGACAAGAAGACGAGAGGATTAATCCATGAGGCCAAAACATTTGTTATTCAGGTGTCCTGATGTGGGTGTGTTGCTCCACAACAGATGTGAGTGTATATGTTTGTGCGAGCATTCGTCCACACATGTGCCTTCATGGAGGCACTGAAATGAGACCATCGACTCAGTTGAGCCACGGCACTCAATATATACCCACCATTAATTACCAGTCCTAATAGGAAGTATCTATACTGACAAAAACATAGACAAGGGTTGATCAATGGCTGTGTGATTAGATCAGCTGGTGTACTTTACACCTAGCCGACAAACTTGACCTGTTTGATGTAAATAAGACAGACGAGACAAAGAAAGAAGAACACTGTACAATACAAGACGGACTGAGGCTCAAAAGCTTGTGGATACTGATTAACAACAAATGTAAGAAAACAACAAATGAGCATCAACGCATTGACTTTGGAATAGAATTGTAAGATCTGCATAAAATACTATAGAATATGATGCTACTTAACAAAGCATGCCCTTCTACTATGTTTATTTCTACAGTATGTAAACAATACAAAGCACAATCACTAATCACTTGTTTAAAATATGCAAGGGATGCTGCAGAAGACTGTGGCTGACCGGCACAGAGCAACATTAGCATTCCTAATTAAGACTCAGGCGATCTCCAAGGAACACCACAGGCTTCAGTCTAATGGCATATGAGATTAGATAATTAGGAAGTGTAAGCTTAATTGTGTCAGAGAGGTGAGAGAGGCCGCACGCATGAGACTGAGATCGTATGGTGCGTGTGTCTGAGTATATGTGTGCATGTCTACATGTGAGCAGGTGGTTGTACACTCACACTTCAAGGCATGATCAATATCATTCCTCTGCTGCGCTACCAGAGATTCCAGTTTGCTCTTGGCTATGGAGCCTTGGGATAGGTCCTGCAGCAAGTTTATGTCTGAGAAAGCAAAGCAGAAGAGCAGGATATCAGGTTTATTAATTGTTCTCTTTAGGAGGGTGCATAAACAACTCTAATATAAATGACATTCAAGTAAATAGATGGAAATGGAAATTGGTATTCATGGCGATGTTTTTCATTTTCTGATATAAAATTTAAAAAAGGACGTAATTAAGTGATTGAGATTTCTGTGATACATTTGTTTAATGTGAAAATGTGTTATTTTATATCTACAGTTTAAATTACCCAAACTATTGAATTATTTACTACATTGCTTTTAAATCTGCTACAAACACAAAGCTTTGTCGTGCAATGTGGACGCACAACATCCTCATGTTTGTACACTAGCCAACAGAATGTACACCACACCCTGCCTTGTCAGTATGGACACAACATGGTTTACTGTAGGCTATGTTACAATGTGCATTTCAAACAGTATGCACAGTTTATGGCTCTGCTGTACTGCACAGATCACTACCTCCATTTTCTTGCAGTATGAACTCGACTGGGTTGCTGACTGCAGACACAGAACACTTGGGAGTCAACAGGATAACGCGCACCTTTTGAAGCCGCTTGTCACCACCGTCCAAAGACTGGAAAACCTCCAGTATCAGCTTCACATCTAGGCAGCATGCACACACAGAATAATGATAACCAGCTTAACCAGCGACACACATTCTCACACTGCTCAAATTCCATTTGCAGTGTCCCACAGTATTTCTTTGGAGAAAAATTCCCTGCCTGAAGGTATCTTTTGCAATTATGAAAATGTCAACTTTGCCCCTTACCCAAAATTGTTATTCTAATGACTAGCTGAGGCAGTATCAGCAAACAATATTTACATACAGCCTCAAATCTCAGCAGACAGATTTAAAGCACACTGGCTACATTTTGGAGTCCCTGGTAATTTGCTGACAGCAACTACAACAACTACCAGATACCCCAAATCTTTGTTATAATTGGTTAGCACACAAAAAAAAGCCTGTCAACATTTGAATTAATAATTAATGTATCAGTATGACAAGGGCAACAGGCAATATCCAGCTTCCTCTTCTTACTTTCATTTCAGTAAAAGACAAAGAACGAAAATGACATTCAACAGGCGTTTTCTCTGCCTCCATCTCTTTGTTTATATCCTCTTTTGTCTCTCAAACAAAAACCAACACATACTGACAACACACTCATGGACACATCCATTTTGTGCTTACTCTTGCAGCCTATGGTGGAGACAGCGAGCTGTAGCTCCGCCCTTTGGGCATCTGTACAATCGCTGACGCAAACGTAGACTGTGGGCTGGTTGTTGCTGTTGGATTTATGTTTCCCAGCAATTAGGGAGGCAGTGTGGGAGACAGTGAGACCAGAGAAGCTGCCGACCATAAGTACATCTCCGTCCTCTGGTAACAGGGAGCACACTGCATTTGGGCCCAGGCTGCATGACCTATCCTACAGGCACATTGAGTAAAAGGCATTAGATTGGTGTTGAGACCTTAAACTCCTCCATTCTGGTTTGCAGCATCACTTGGAGCGGATGGAACATAAACTAAGATATGGGAGGAGAAGAAAAACAAGGGGAGAAAACCAGCAGAAAGAAAGAATAATGGAGAATCATAAAATGAGAAATAAAACTGAGAGGAGGAGAGATGATTAATTAGGCAGTGGTGTTGAATATTTGATTGAATTTGGCCGCAAAATCTGATTTAATTGTGTTGTGGTGCTGTGTGCTGCTTACAGTTTGTATGGCAGCTTGACTTTTATGGAGTAGAAATAAAATGATTAAACTGTCCCCTCCTCCCAAACAGGATAATTCTTTATGGCCCAAAGTGAAGCATGGCCATATGAGTGGAAGTGATGTGAAATATTTGTATCAGGGCAAACTAATCTCAGTTGGCATAAGGGATCTCAGTCTTCTAATCAATTTGAGCAAGTCCATTACCAAAGTGAAATCATAAATATCAGAGGGGATTGATGCGGCTGAACAGATTTCCACAGCCATATTAAAGCCTTCCCTGTTCTTGTGAGAAACCTTTTCTCTCTGTGCAGCTTGTACCTGGATGATGAGTTTGTGGTCACTAAGCAGTTTGGTGGAGTACAGTTGAGTTATCAGCTGAACAGGGAATACCAGTATATCCCCACAGTGGGGATCCTGGCAGAAGGTCTGGCCCTCCAACTGCCCAATCGATTTCACCTGCGAGAAGCCCGCACTCTTCAGCACACTCTGGACCTCATCAAGACTGGAAGTAAAGCAGAGGAGCAGTGAAGAGAGCAGATTAGCAGAAACCCAAGTGGGGGGATCAGGGAAGAAGGTCAGAGGTGGGAGAAAGAGGAAGACTGTCATCATAGATAATAATAGCGTGCAGAATTGCTGTGTGGCCTTTTAAAAGACTTTAATAGTAATATGTGCTATAAAAGCCATTAAGATAGACACACACCCACACACACACACACACCATTAGTCCCAACAGGTGACCTTTACAGTCCCGGAGCTGGTCGAGGGGTGTTGCTGATTGAATCTGTCTACAGCAGCAGGATTTACACCTAACTGAATCAGCCCGTCAGCCGCGTGCAAGAACACACATTAGCACACACATAAACACACACACATATATATACACACACACTGTCTGGTCATTTAATTGGATGTCAGCTGGGCACCTGGCCCATAAAACATTGGGCAGCACCCAAAGTTAAAGGTCTGTGTGTGGATGTGGGTGTGTCTGGTTGCACACATTCTGTGTATGCTTACTGTGCATTCCCGTGTTTATGTACAGCCATGTTTCTGAGTGTCTGCTCTCTGTACGTTTTGTGTGTGCTCAGCTCACCTGCTCTTCAGCGTGTTGACCCATGCATAAAGTGGAAGGCTTTTTGATCTCTCCTGCTTCTTTTTCACACTCTCCGGCAGAATACACTCAATGGACAAGAGACCATGTTTGATCCTGCAGCGAGCCAGAGAGGCTGCCAGCTTGGTTTTAAACCTACGTATAACACAAACCAAAGAAAAAAACATGTTTATACCTAGGCTATCAAATTCCTTGATTTGTATTTTCTTTTACAATTCCACTCCCAGTTGTGTGAGTGGGTTCTTTCTTCTCTATTTTTCATGCTCTCCTTGACATTTTTCTTTCCCTACCTGAGGAGGTAGTTCTCCACATCTCTAACTTCCTGTATGATCTCCTCCCCCTGCTGGTGTTCCCGTGGGAGGAACTTCCTGTCTTGGAAGTCACAGAGCATGACGGCAACCAGGCTCATCTGATCATCGGGCTAGAGCAGAAGAGCAAAAGGTACAGTTAATTGGTGACTTCCATTTTAACAAGAGAACAACAAAAAAAAGCAGCAGCCAGAAGAGCGCCCTGCATGCCTATGAGATAAATTTCTCATTTCAGTAACACGGCTGAGAAACACGGTTGCATCTGTTGAATGGTTACGCCTCAAAGGTCAGCATATGTTACATATTTAGAATTTACATGTGCATAAAAACAAGACATGGCATTTGGTGATTTTGAGGTAGCTGTATCTTGGTTACCTAATGAGAGGCACTCTGCAGTGATACTATTTATCTGGATTGATTTAGAGACTAAACTGTATCTAATTTGTAGAAATTGACACACACACAGTACTTCGAGGATGTCCTGCCATGACCCCACTTCTGCCATTTAATTAAACCTAGGATGAAGCCTGTGTTATGTCTCTACAATTATCCCTCTCCCGTTAACTCTCTATGCCCTCTCTCTCTCTTTCTTCCCAGGTCTATGCCCCTCTCTCTGTCACAAACTCCACCTTTCTCTCCCTGAGGGTGGGAGGGCACCAGCCGTATTAGTGGCAGATGGTGTTCCACGGCAGCAACAGCTTGCCGCATCCTCACTACTGGGCTAATGGGCAGAGAACCGAGAACACTACAAGGGTTTATCCTGCATCTAAGGAATTAGCCATCACTTATTATTCATTCCAGAGGCTTCAAATTTCATTTTTTGGAAAGGTCGATTTTTGAAACAGGTTGTGGCACTCCACTTTTCCGCTCTCGTCCTCCCTCACCACCTCAAGTTCCACTTGCCCTTTACCAAGGTTAAACTCCTGGGTGTGGGAAAATTCCCAGTCATTAAGTTGCCTGGCAACAGTGTCCCATGGTGGGACACTGGCCTACAGTAAACATGCCAGCTCTGTTTAGCCAGTTCTAATCCTGGTCTCTTACGTAAGACTTTCAATGTTTATGTTAATATGCCTGTTAACCAATGATTAAATTCAGTCGGGTGTCGTGAAACAGCCCGTTGAGTTTTACAGCTTAAGCAGTTGTAATACATAGCATTAATATGTACCACATGAATAACTGTCAGATGAAACTGAGTTGAGTTTTAAGATTAAACGGAAACTCAATGTTTAATATTCTGGATGTACGTTTGTACGTTAGATGTGATTAAAGTCTCATATGGCTCATTTTACACAGGGATTGAGCCAGTGCCATGTTAAATGTGCTTTCTACCTAATATGCTTGCCTTGCTATATTTTATATCATCTCTCAGGCTATTTCCACCCTCCATGAGATTTAGGCTTCATTTTCCCTTTCTATTGTGATCAAATGTGCTTCAAGCTCAAAGTCTATCTATAGCTTCATTTTTCATTCTACTTTTTTTCCTCCCAATACCCTCATGTACCCCCTTTTTTACAGCTGGCCTATTCTCTCTCCTTCACCTCTTTCTCCTCTCTATCAAGGTTGAACTTTATAGATGCCAGCAGTGTAAAAGAAGGTGAGAGTGAGTTCTAAAGACTGTCTCATTGTGTCTGGGCTTTATTGTCTAGCCAGAGGGATGCAGAGTAACGACCTGCCACCAACACATAGGGAGAGCCATTCATTTCACCCAGGGCTGTATTTCATGAGGCTACAGTGCAAGTGTGTCTGTAGGGATAGCACTGCAAATACATATATATTTCCATGTGTACTAATGCGTCTGTATATGTTTAGACCCTCATTGAAGCAGACACTGGTTGTCTACAATCTGTAAACTCCATGACAGCTGTTTTTTGTTTACACATTCACCAGCTTTCATTACTCCTCTCCTTTGCCAGCTCCGTAGACAAACAGTGGCTCTGTATTCTGTGCATGTTTTATCACCACCCAAATGTTAGAGAAACAGCTTAAGCAACCTTCCTCTTTCCGCAGCTTCTTTTATGTGGAATGGTAAAAAGTAGGGCAAAAGTACATGCCAATCTCCCCCAGAGGATACCTCTTCATTTAAGTAGCAGGGTGTTCTTCCGCGGTGTAACGGCTGCAGGTTCACAGCTGTACTGGGAATCATTCTTTTATGACTACATGGCATAATAATAACACTCAGCACACTGGTTTTAGGACAGATGTGAGACAGGCCCGGTGCAGAATATGCTCACATGCCACATGCAAACACACTGTCCCTGGGCTGTTACAGCATTTTGATTTCATCACTAATTAATGGGGTGTTTTGCTTGAGAGTAGCAATAAAGTAAAATACACACCCAGATGTGTTCTGCCACATAGTGACTTTTAGATATATTACTCCAAAGGGAGTGATTGTCATTGATTAAGGTAGGGAATATAAAGGAAACAAGGTGCTTTGTGAGTTGATCAAAGGAGCGCATCAGTGTAATACATCAATATTACTGTTACTGATTAGAAGTCTAGAGAACAGAACAAAGAGTACGTGGAGTATAAACAGCAAGACATTAATATTGGAGAGTGTGTAAGAAAACTATACACACAGGGATAGCATGGTAAACCTCAAAAATTAAGTCTAGCCTTTCTCAGAAACAAAAGAAATTCAATATTTAGCAGCATATTAAATGTAATGTGCCTCTCAGTAACACAATGTTGACATACACCAAGGGATTAAACCTGTTTACCTCTCCTAAAGTAAAGCTGTATTAAAAACGCTGCTTCTATGGAACTAACTTACCACTGGCTGAGTGAGATAAAAGCAGCTGTCAATCATGATGTCCTCCAGCAGTTCTTGATCTGTGCAGAAGTGCAAAGTAAAACAAGGTTAGTTAGAAGGATGGAAATGTAATAAGGGGGATTTTCAATTACTAATTATGTGTGCGAGCAGTGATGATGCATATTAGGGCATCTTTTATATCAATGTCTAATTATCCCTGGAAACCAATCCCCGACTCTTTCATTTGGAGCAGGAGATAAAGGCACAAGAAATTACTCCAATCCATTAACTGGTAAAATATATGCTACGAAGGACAAACCCATGTCTAATGATGAAAACATGTCAAGAAAAAAAGATTGAAAGGAGCAAGAGAGGCTCCTTGAGGCACCCCCAAATGATGGTGATTTAATTTTAAAAGATAATTAAATTAGATCGGGGGTTTAATTTCCCGTGATTAAATGCTTATTTGGTGCTTAATTAGACCTAATCTGATTCTTCATTTGCCTCTTTTCTTTTCATTTATTGTGTCTGTGGCGAGTGGGTGTGCCAAGTCGAAGGACTGATGACATTAATGACATCTGAAGTAACAAACACGATACATCTAAACATGATCAGTGAAACTAAATATTACAGGCATGCATGTTTTTCATACCAGAGTAGAATGCATTATCACTACTCTTGTTATCTTCTTTATTTCATTCAACATTGTTACATGATACTTGATGAAGAGACATGATGTTCTTATATTACACTTTTATATTGTACAGATACATGACAAAATGAAATTGGATTACATATCTATAAAGTAGTCCGTTTCTTACCAGGTTATCAAATTTAACATTGCTTGACATTCTTTATCAAATCAGAACAGTAGTCTGAAAAATGTAACTATAAAATGTTGAAAGGTGAGAGCTACCTATCAGATATCATGGTTTATGGTGTTTTTTTTTACCTTCACATCCTGGCTGTCATATCATAAAAGCAGCAACTGTCTCGCTAACCAACAGGATACATTCTCTTGAAATATACATACAAACTCACAGACTTATCCTTTCCCATCTGTGAACAGTGGGCTCTCCTTTTCAATATGCAGGAGATAGCGTGACAGCAACATTATCCAGTTTATCATGCTCGGATTAAAGAACAGCTGCTTCAAAACTTACTCTGCAGGTAGAGTGTTTGCTCGCTACACACTCTAAATGGGAAAAAGGATCATTTCTCTAATGTGGATGCGTGTCTAATGAGATTAGAAACCACCTCTATGTAACTGCAGAGGAGTAAGTAAAAGCTGGAAATGAGAAGCAAGTGTGAAACCACAGTTTTGAAATGAATATGTATGTGCAGTGTCTATCGCCAGCGTGGTTGCACTCTTGGTTAATTCCTATTCTTAACAGACACACCTCTGAGCCTGCAAATAAGAGGTAATCCCAAAGCCCATCCACAGAGACACCATGGAAACCACAGACACTGCTGTTAACTTATCACAACATCACAAATCATGCCCAGCTGCACTCTGGGTCTCAGCCAAATGCACACTGGGCACCCCCTATAGCGTGTAGGGCAAGGAAAACACACAAGTCTGCATGCAGGTACATCCTCATGCACACACACACACTGCTGTGTACACAAATAAATGTTTTCATATGATAAAGCTTATCTTTAATTGAGGAAACACTGGCATACAACATCAGCAGCGGTCTAATTTATAGCTGATGTAGATCAATAAGGTTTACAATTGTGGCCATTACTGCAGAAGGTCTTAAAGATAAGCCCTTAGGAGATAACCACACAGTGCACACTGCAAAACAGACCCCAGAGGGGGCCATGATGGTTGGGTCTGTAGAGGTCATAGTCTTCCACATGCTATAAATCACACAGAATGAAACACAGAGAAATTTCAGCTATAAATCACTTACAGTCTTTACACAGCAGTGCCGGGTTTCACCTGAGGGATGATGCAGAATTTGTTAAATCTGACATTGACATGCAAGAGTCGCTTGAAGTGATGAACAAAAAATGTGTCCTCCGACGACAGAAGGCACTATTCATTGCAGGACTCGTATTGAGGTTGTGTGCTTTGTGGCTTCCATCTAAGTATTACACAATGAGCAGTGACTGATGGGGACTCTTGTCAAACAAATCCTTGGTGCAAGGACCAGATCTGAATGCAGTCACCTTCTCTCTTCAGCCAGGTCTTTGTCTCACAATGTTCTGCATCAGTGCCCCTAAATGCACATTAATCTAACAGTGGAGCAGCCAAAAAAAGGTGCTTGCCATAAGTTATACATTCACCTTTGGACTAAATGTCCAATCTATCTTAAATACTGTGCACCTGCACAATTTTATATTTGCTGAGGCATACTGGTGGTAGCTGCTCTGATTGTGTTCAAGGACAAAAAAAGACAGTCTTTCTCTGTTTCATGCTATAAGTCCAGCCAAACACAAAACGGCCCAAAGAACCTTTCTTGTTGCACATGGAGAACAGCAGCCTCAGTCATTTGACAGTCTGGCAGCCCAGCTGGACAGTATGGACAATGAGGCAGAAATACTCAGAGGAGTAGTCAGTAGAAAGAAAGAGGAAAGCAGGAAGAAAGGAGGAGAAAAAGCTTTCATGGCTGGCGACAAGGTCAACTAAATTTCTACCAGTAAAGATTCACACAACAACGACTTTGTATGACATAACATCAGCATTTACCTCCAGCAATGTGAACACCAATCAACAAGAGAAGTAACCTTGACAACATTATCTGTCTCTAGGTCTAGCAGATACTCACTCAGACATATGTGCTTTTTAGAGAAAAACGAGGTCACGGATACAGAAAAGCCCAGAACACAAAAAAGAGAAAGAATGAAGTGTAGAAGGTGAGGCAGAGAAAGGAAAGAAAAAAGACTTGACTGCTTGTATTTGTCATTTGGGTGACTTTAGCTTCAGGTCCATGAAACGTTAGATCTACAGGGTGAACAGCATCACCAGCACCACCCCCATATTTTAATACTGACTGAGAATCACTGCAACAGAGTTATTTGTGTAGGTACATAGAGCCTATACTGAATACCCTTTAACTGCCTCTTAGTGAGAAAATGTTGTGATTTGGGAAACTGATCGATGAACAGCTTTAATGTAATATCTATGCAACCCTTCCTCGGCCCCCATACTGTACAACTTGTTTTGGGGACATGAGAGTTATAATCACAAGATCAATACCAGTGCTCATTGGCATTTCGCTCTGCGTGTTTTTCGCTGGTGAAGCGTTTCTTCTTTAGGTTAACAACTGACCTCAGCTCAATTTTGGATCAGTCATCGTGAGGCAGCGCACGAATGACGTGTCTGGTGTGTGTCACCGCCAGCATGTCACTAGCAAATCAATTTCTGCACCAGAAGCTGGGCTCTTCGTGGGAGGAAGAAGAGGAAAGATTGGCTTCCAGGCTTTGTCATTTCATCTACACCCAATTTCACCACGCAGCAAATGCGAGAAAAATGCCAGCATGTGACCAAAATCCATATGTGATCAAGGAAGGTCACCAATCGCATCGATGTAACATAAATACATAAAATTACTCAGGATAACTTTCACTCATTCATTTCATTTCTCATATCAAAAACGGTAACCGGTGGATTAATCTCCTTTTTGTCCTAGAAACTACCCAGTTGTGGCTTCTCAACTCCTCCTTTCTTTAAGTTATCTGTACTGTCTTGCTGAAATTGCTCAAATGAATTCCAGAAATGTACAGCATTGGGGAGAGAAACCACAGGAAAGAAATATACTAACTGTACTGATAAGACAGGGGAATATTTGTCTTTGAAATTAGCCCTGAACAAAAAAGGGATTCATTTTAAAAGGAAATGAAGTATTGTAATAGTTCTCAGTTCAAGTTGGCCATTTTTCCTAAGCAGAGCTCGAGTTCATGCTCTTGTCCAGATTAACTTGTGTTAATGTTCGTATAGGAAAAGCAAATTTCTCAGTGGGGACATACAGGCAGCCGCTCAGAGAAAGGAAAAGGGATGACGGATTACTCTGGCATTAAAATCTCTAAATTCTCTCTTATTGTACTTCAATCTGCTCAGTTTCACCCGGTAATGTAAGCACTACGACCTACAGCTGTAAAACTAATATAAGTTGCTCCAACCAGGCGCTGGAGCTTGTGATGATGGATATTTTTGAGGTGATCTGCATTAACTGTGGGACATGTAGGTCTGAGGCTTATCCAGGTTCAGCGGGCGGATAGTGAGAAGGAGCAAAATCATTCATGGCTACGAGGGTGTTCCTGCTACCTGACCTCTCCATCCACTGAGAACACGTTAAATCGATTCCAGCCGGCTTCCCGCGCTGGCAGTCGGCTCGCCTCCCCTGCATTACCACCATGGTGATTACACACCCCTGTGATTTCGTTCACCCAGACCCCACCCTAATCCCAGAAAACAGATTAGGGCCCAAATTGATTTGTAGCATCACACAGAATTCCCACTGGTCATTCAAGCATTTTTTTTTTCCTCTTCTACTTGCCCTTCATCAATCTATCTATATCCAATTCTACCTGTCAATTAACTCCCCCAGAGCTATTCATTCTAATTTCAAATGGTTTGGGTTGCCGGGAATCAAATAGGCTTTACTTGCAATTTAAAGTACCTGAAATGAATCAAAATAGGAGTTGCTGAACACCTTTTCCTGATGTCCTCACTCCAAACTCGCCCAAAACACAGAACATAAGAGAGAAAAGCAAGGGTTAGCAATCAGGTTATTCTGTAGGCGGGTGTTTTTATCACTGTGAAGCCAGGGGCCAACATAGTTTTACAGCCACTGTGGAGATGCAGTTCTATGTGTTGTATTTTTTTATTCCTTTTAACAATAAAACAGATTTTTAAAAACAGTTGTTTTAATATTGTATCCAAGCGAATATTTCATTCTTTCCCTAGTGGCAGACTTACAGCAGCTTATGTTTGTAGTTTTTCTGCCAATAATGAATCATATAGAAGAATTTATGCTTTGCGTTGCACTGTAAGACTTAAAATGTACTTGTTAGGTTATTCACCCACAACTGTGAGCTGTTTCATTTATGGGTAAATGTCCTTTACTTAAAACATTCATTGTGTCATTGATTATAATCACGTTACAAAATCATGTTTATTGACACCAACCTGAGCCTTGTATTTGAACTTTTACCTTTACTGTGAAAAATCGATTCAAGGTAAAAAACTATAAAAGGAAAAACTTTACTTTCAGGGGGCCAAATTTGACCCCACGAGAGGCTGCTTGTCTTCGGCTTGTATAAGGCTGTAGTTATGTATTGTACATATCAAGGTTGTCAAAGAAACTGAGGCAAGAAAGAAAGGAGGTGAAAGTAATAATGAATGAAGGTTCAACAGATCAAAGTGTCGTTACCAGTTCCTCATAAACTTACATTTCAGGGTATTGAAGGCCAGCTCATAAGCTGCTCGTTGCAGCTTTTCATTTTTGACCTCGGGCAGTTTGAGCCCTCTCTCTTTGCCATAATTCACCAACCGGTGCGCAGCAGGCTTCTCCCGGTGGCTATTCTGGAAGACAACCGAAGCCAGTAGGTAGACTCTGTCTGGGAAGTCCAGCTGACTTTGGCCGGTGATCTGGGGCTCTGGAGGACAGGCATCCCCATCGGCTGGATCATCTGGTGGAGTCTGGCCTGTGCTGCTTGGGATCTGAGAGCCAGACTTTTTGGTTTTGCATGTGGAAGAGCGATTGAGACGCCCGCTGATATTTTTATTTTTCACCATCTTCTCAGAGATGTGCTTTCTCTCTGACACCTGAAAACACCAGATAAAACCCTTAAGATGTAAACAATACAGCATTCTCAACTGGGCATTATGGACTTCACTTGCCTTAACCCATGTAAGTCACATTTATAGGAATAACTGGGTTAAATTACTTTAAAATATAAATATATAACTGCAAATATTGTTACAAAATGTGTGCAGCATTTAGTTATGGGCCGTTCCATCTCCAATCATCAAAGTTTTAGAAGAATTTCTGCTCAACCTTCTCTGATTTGTCTGAAATGTTCATAGCATAAAATATGGATCTATATAAAGATATCTGTGAAATTTTATCTTGATATATCAAATACTTAACTAGATACGTTTTTTTTTGTTTTTTTTATGCCCCACAACCCACTTAGAGTATGTTTTTTTTTTGCTTTGCGCATTTAAATTTGAGGCTATGTTTGGATGACAATATCTCAGGAACAATTAAAGATAAAAGCCTGAAACCTTCTGTGTACTTTTGTCACCATGCCATTGCTAAAGAGTCTTCTGTATTGGACAAGTAGATCAAATAATCTCTAATTATGGGTAAGTTGAAATATGAAAAAAGAAAAATTGAAGCTGTCATGAAAAGTCCCATCTTGGAGCACACGTTCAGTAGCTGTTCAAGACCTACGGGAGCGCCGGTGCTGCAGTTTGCATATCTATTGTTCAATGCGGTAGAATTGCAACCAAATAAGATAGAGCGATAATTCTTTTTACATATAAAACCCGAGGAGTTACACTTTCATATCATCGTCCTCCAACGTGTCCCAGAGCGCTGTTTCCTTCCACTAATGTGTTGCAGAAATCCAGTATAAAGCGCACACAACATAAACATTATAATCTAGACCGCGGGTGTCACATCGCTAAGTTCCTACGTCAGAATACACTTCATCACATTGTGAGCGTGAACTATCACGTGGTTCCAGACCCTCACCACACACTCCTTACACTCACCCACACCCCCACATATATATGGAACAGCAAAAACCCGTTCCTCTGTGTGTTATCATGGACAGTATTTTGTCACAAGTCCTATCACTGCTCCACTGGTGCTACTGTAGTGTAATGTTTGACTTTGAACTTTGATTGCACCATTGATGTATATAGTATATATATCTATATATCTATAGTTTACTTTGATGTACATGTTGTCTTTCTGCAAACTGGTTCTTTCTGTATATAGTTATGTCTGATTGTATATGTACTTTGATTAAAAAAAAAAAAAGGCACTACAGCATGGAAAAATGTAATGCTCTGGCTACTTGTTCTATTGTAGGTCTTAAAGGTTTAAAAAGTTGATGCAGAAGTCAACTTTTCTGACATTGCAACATGAAATACTTGATCATAAAAAACTCAAAACGTTATTCCAATTAAACTTTCATAACTTGTTGAGCAGGTATGACAAGTTGTACCACAACCACCACAGGTTTTTCATTTCTGGACTCTACTTTGTAGGCACACGTCCTGGTTTGGAGGAGACTTGTCATGTAGTTTTTTGCAATTTCTTTGGGAATCATCACTGCATTAAGTCATTAGGAAGGCATTATTACATAACCATGACCAAACGCATAGATCTGATGGGATAGAGGGATTTTTCTAGCGGAACGTTTTAATGTCTTGATATTTAAAGGCAATTTGATGTGCTTATGTGAGCAAGGCTTTAGCGGTAAATTTATTATCATGGTCATCAAAATAGATTCTGTTGCTTCAAGACTGATGGAAGTTAAAGTGTGAGTAAATATAGGCTATATTTATAGTAACTGCTTCAGAATTTACTTCTCTACCAATACGTATAATATATAGATAATATATAGGCATAATAATAGTGCAGCAGATAAATGATTTTTTTCAGGTGAATCGTTCAAAATGTGATACAAGCACCAAACTTGGCACAAATACTCCTTGGGGGTTACCTTTTTGAAAAAATACGCTGGCCACCTGAAATTCAAGATGGCTGCCATTTTTTCAATATGGCCGCCATAATCAATACCGAAATATAATTTTTCGCAATAAATATACACAGACTTGCCCAATATGGATGATTCTGGTAGCGAATCATACATTTTAGACCATGCAGAATCTGGTTTTTGGACTTCTGAATCAAGAAGCTTATTTTACCTTATTTGGGACTTCGGATCAAAATTACAGAACTGTGGTTAACCTACATAATGCTATTGTAGTGCAGTAGGTCTGAGGGTTAGGGTTAAATAGAAATACGTGTTGTAGATGTACATGTGTCACTCTTAATAATATTGTGTTTCATATCATTGGAGATGCCGTATTCCTGTTAATGTTTCACTGTTTTGGGCTAGAAATGGTAGAAAGAAGCTCCAAATAGATCTTTTGGATTCCTCATACTTGAGAACCTACTTTTTAATGCCAATATCAACTAAATCGGTTACTGTAGTGAGAATCTGTGGTAAAACAGGAAATTTATATGCAAAAAATGAAATCTTGAATTTCAGGTGGCCAGTGATTTTTTTCCAAAAACGTAACCCCTAAGGAGCATTTGTGCCAAGTTTAATGCTTGTATCACATTTTGAAAGATAGTTTCTTTTATCTGCTGCACAATAAGTAATGTTCACTGTGTTTTAGCAGCCTAAAAAGTGGCCTTATAAAAAATAATTTCTCGGTTTTATTTGGAAAACTAATTAGAATCTCCAGAACTCTGTTCTACTTGGATTACGCTATCTAGCATTGTTTTTGATTCGTATTTGATTTGATTTGATTTATATTTGTCTTAAACAAGCACAAAGATAAAAACAAACAGTATATGTAAAAAAAAAAAAGAATAAAAATAGCACACTGTGAAGAAGTGCAAGTTCGAGAAGGGGCTGAAGGAAGCAAAGCTTTTCAAGTTCAGCCCCCTGTTACAATGTCATGTACTTTCACAATCCCTAATTGCAAACATTATTGTCGTGACGTGTTATTTTCTGAACATATAGTTCAGAAAATAACACTTCTGCATCATACATTTTGTGGTGATGTGTGCTAAAAGGTGGAACTTTTCATGACGGCTTCAATATTTGTCATATTTCAACTCACCCATAATAAGAGAAGATGAGATGAGATAAGATAAGATAAGACGAGACGAGACGAGACGAGACGAGACGAGACGAGACGAGACAAGACAAGATAAGATAAGATAAGACAATAAGATACGACGAGACGAGACAAGACAAGACAAGACAAGACAATAAGGCGAGACGAGACGAGACGAGACGAGATGAGATTAGATAAGATAAGATAAGACAAGACAATAAGACAAGACAAGATAAGACAATAAGATAGGACGAGTCGAGACAAGACAAGACAAGATAGGATAGGATAAAAACTTTATTAATCCCCAAGGAAATTCTTTTGCCAGACATTGCTCAGAAAAAAAGCAACATAACATTGGGAAATGCAGTGCCGAGTAGAAAAGCAGTAAGATATTATCAGAGAATATTTGTTCTACTTGCCCTTCCCCTGCAGATAC
>OMNN01080422.1:0-45172 GCA_900302755.1 Chromis chromis | reverse complement strand
GTTCCAGTCGAATAAGTCCATTATTACAACTTGCATTTGTGTCGCATAAATTAGTTTTACATTGTTTGAGCAGAGCTATAGGTGAGCTGGTGTGCTCGAGCCGTTGTAAGTTCCGGAGAAGTGGGTGGAGGGAGAGGCGGGGACGTCATAGATCTGTATATTATAGAAGAAGCAACAGTGTAAAGTTTCATCTAATACCGTACGTGTTTCCACCGACCTGGTGCTAGTGCTGGTTCGGAGCTAGTGCCTGACTAAGCACCAGTTCTTTGTGTTTCCACCGCCTAAGCACCGGCTCCAGGTGCTAAAAACTGGTGCTTAGCAAACACCAACTCTTTGCTGGGCCAGAGCTAAGAACCGAGTGCGTCGGGAGCTGGGGGCGGGGTTATCGTGACCGGCGATCAGCTGTGCAGAGGGACACACAAGCGCGTGGAAAGGGACACATAAGTGATAATATGTGTCCTTTTTCTCCAGGATGTCCCTGGTCTGATCAGATGCATTGGAATGAATCCCGGGACACACAGAAGTTTTGCACACACACACTGTTGCGCTGAAATCCGGTACAATTGTGTCGCGGATATGCAGAAGTGCCAGTGGTGGGCAACGCAGACCTCTGCGGACCTTATAAACATCTTTATAAAGATGTTTATCTTCATAAAGATGTTCATCTTTATAAAGATAAACATATTATCATCAACTTATTGTGTTTGTTTAACTGCTATGTAATGATACAAGTTTGACGGCTTCTGGTGACGTAATGGTGTGGCTCCAACTTGGCTCCTGGCCAGTGGAAACGCAAACCGAACAGGGTTTGAACCAACTAAGCTCCGAACTACTACTAGCTCCGAACGAGAACTAGCACCAGGTTGGTGGAAATACAGTATGTGAGACAACTCTGTTGTGATATTGGGCTATACAAATAAATTGAATTGAATTGAATTGAATATACTTGAGCTCAGGTGCATCACTCATACACCTCTGTATTATACCCTTTTTGCTGTATTATAAAAACACATTAATTTTTTGAATAATTCAGGACAAACACTTCCTATAGTGACATGCCTCTACAATGTTACCAATAAAGCCAAAAAGCAAAGCAAAGTTCCAGCTGGTACCTGCTAACAAGTCCACACTTGCAAAAGAAGAGTCTGTGCTAGTCTGAGACTGTATGTGCTCTGAGTGGTTGATTCTACATCATCTGTAAAAGGACAAAAGTTGATGAATTCCCTCGAGAGCACAACAATCTGTTCACCAGATGGCACAGAGAGTGGCAGTGTTTATGAAAACCTAGTTTAGAGTCAGATATAAAAAGAAGGCCAAATATATAATATGTAGATGTAACAACCGAGATACAGCAGCTTCTGACTGGGTTGATCATCACTTTTCATGTTTTTTCTACCTCTGACCAGAGATATACTTTTAAAAATGCAGCTCAACTCAACAGATCAGTGAATAAGAAAATAAGCCGAATGGTAATTTCTATGTGCGATGGCCCATGTGATGTCTGGCAATGATCACAAAGTCCATATCACTGCTTGCTTATTTTGTTCTTTAAACAACAGTGACGGGGCAACAACACTGCCTAAAACTATATCTCAACACATGCCTCTACATTCCTCTTCGCTGCAATACTTGAGCTCTGGCTTAACAGAAGTCAAGCCAACCCAGGACCTGCCCAGCATCCTCATCACTAAGGAAACTAGTCTGTATGGCAAGCATTCCTCCACACAGGCTCCTCTCACAGACTACACATCAGGGTTTACTACAGGCCAAGTTACACCACACCATCCTTCACGGCCCCTGCAGATGGGGTAAAATTTCATAGCAGCTCTGTCAAAGTAAGAGGATGCTAGGGCCGGTTAAATTATTCATGCAGCTATCATCTTTTCTGTCAAAATGGACAGTTTCCTTGTCAGGTCGATTATGCAGTTAATGGGTAGGCTAAACAATAGAGTCTATATAAAGCACAGCAACAGCAAAAGGAGATGAAAAGAAAGCCAGCCACAGTTGCTCGGCGCATGCGTTACTGGAGGGTACAGGGAATGGACATAAAAAAGACAAAAAAGGTCGTCACATGACAGGGTTTCTTTTTTGTCAGGGGCTGCTTTTGGAAATTTGTGGAAACGTCCTCATGTACGTGGAACATCGAGAGGGAATAAAGTCGCTGCTGTGTCAAAAACGACAAAACTTCCTGCACTGTGTCTCCAACACACAGAGAGAGACACGGTGCACGAGAAAACAAGACGCGTGCTAAAGGGGCTCAGCTTTTATAATTTAGCGAACAGACACTCTTATTTACTGGCAATTAAATGATTGCCCGAGAGCCATGCGCTGGCCTTCCGAGACAAAGTATGAAAATCTGCGAATAACACAGATAATGCTCCAATAAACGCCGAATTAGTAACCCGAGGCAGTCAATGATAGACGTTAATAGAAACATATTAAGGATGTTACCTTCCGAAGTGTCGTTATCATGTAACTAGCTAAACTAGCTGCTATCTTATTACTGTTTGTTTCTTGTGCTGTTTGGACGCTCATACTCACCACTGTTACCGGAGAAACCATTTCTCCCTTGGTGCGGTCCGTGTCGGTAAAAAAAAAAAAAAGGTATATGGTACCTAAATTCGTTTCTGTCCTCTTGTTTATGTTGTACTGTGAGAGAGATGCCGACTGTTTTTGTCCTCGATCCGGTAGGCGGTCCGACGTCCGGGAGGAGGAGACAGACCGGACGTAAAGTTCGCTCTTAACCAATAGGAGGAGAGAGTGGTCGCGAAGGGGGCGGGCTGTTTATTGGTAACCAATAGGGACAGATAATATTCTTAAAGGGGGCGGGTCAAGACGCCTTGACAGGAGGAGTCAATGTGCTGTTTACATATCGGAGCAGATGGCCTGTATTTACATTTCACGGAAATGGAGCTCATTGGTGTGATGTGTCGAGCTTATATTTGATTATGCGACGAAAATCCAGTGTAAATGGGTCAGATCAGACCTTGGCATCAAACATAAAGCCTAACAAACATCTACATGAGAAAAATGTTCCTCTATTCTAGCTATTAATACAGCTTCAGGATCTTCTACTCGATTATCCATCCCTTGGAGTTTTTGATGCTAATTTATAACACAATCAGGATTCGTTTTATTGCCAAGTCGGTTTTCATATACGAGATATCCGACTTGGTGTTTTGGTGTAAGTAAGCACTACTTACTCACTACAGTAAGCACTGACAGGTAGAAAAAATAAAGAATATTAAAGAATAAAAAGCAAGTGTTTCAAGTCAAATAAACATTAAGTGTTACAAGGCTACAAATCAATAAAAAAGCATGTGCAGCAAATCAGTTATTATAAAGTAATCAAAAATATTTACAATTGAATGAGACAGCTGTACAGATTGTGCAAGAATGTGCAAATTATTCACCTGAGAATGTGAATATGTGAATATCTGTTTGATTCAGTATTATCAAGACACCCCCAATCCCTGGATAAATTATATGCATATTCATACCATGAGGATGCTCCTCAGTTTGGACTGTTAGTGGTATTCTGCTTGACTCAGATCAGGGGTCACCAAATATTTTGGCATCAAGACACCCCTACTAATAAAATAAAAGATATGCACATTAAATTCTATGAGAATGTTCATCAAAACAGTGCCATTAAAAATTGGATGTTTTTTTTCTCTCTAAACTAATAGCTGGCCATCACTTTCATTCTGTGCAGTTCCACAAATTAGGTGAAGATAACTATTTTACTCATATACTGTCTAAATTTTGATGTTAGTTTACTGGTGTATTTATTTTTTCTTAATCTACTACACTACGTGTCCAAGGGATATATCTTTCTTGCCAGTGCACTTTATGCATTTAGAAAGAAATGTTTTATCAAAGTACATTATATGAAACAAGTATGTTAATTCTGTCACTCCAACCCAAAGAGAGACACTCTGCACAATGAGTGCTTATACTTTTAATAAAGTAGGCTTTCATTTAGCTAATGATATCTGCCACTTTTATATATATTATAGTTTTCAGTTTATGATTTTGACTTGTAATTCTGTCCTGCTGCAAAACTGTAAAATATCCTAAGTAAAAACTTTCACCACTTGAAACCATGTAGTTCTAACAGTTCAAGTGTAGCTGTCTTGCAAACTACCTCAGACATGAAATTAATTAGAATGCATATTTTATGAGGGAGAAATTACAATAATTACACATGTAAAATAGTTCGGTAACGACTCAATTCTAGAGTATTCTAGATATCTACAATAGCAGCGACATCATGCGGTCTACAGCTGTAAGACTTCTTTTTGGACGGACATTGCGTAAGGAAACCAGGGGAGAAACGGCGGAAAGTGCTAGTAATGCATACAACTTACATGGGTGTAATAAAACAAACCTGGAATATATCTTATCAACTGAATGGATTCAGTGTGAAGTCCTAAAAAAAACGTAATTTGCTATAGACTATAGCAAAT
The DNA here is from genome assembly GCA_900302755.1 of Chromis chromis. Lineage (NCBI taxonomy): Eukaryota > Metazoa > Chordata > Actinopteri > Pomacentridae > Chromis > Chromis chromis. The sequence goes on along the minus strand of OMNN01080422.1, from coordinate 40,703 downwards.
TAAGTCTATAGCCTATAGGCATTCCATGTAAAACATTATACATGCTTAAAGTTTATACCAAAGCAGATTAAATCAATGTTTACACCTTTTTATTTTAAACAGTAAAGCTCGTCTCTGCCTTGCTCAAATTCCCCCACACTTCATTATCAATCAAGATCACTTATGTATTATCTGTATTAGCAGTGTACACCTACGTTCAAGATAGATCACCCCCTCTACAGCTATGGATTCACACGAGGGCAGGTGGAGAGTCACCAAGGTGTCATCACATACATGCATACAGCAAGTAAATAAAATAAAAATACACATGCTTACCTCATTGTAGTCACTCAGTTTATCAGATTCCTCAAAATCCGAACGAGTAAACTTGTAAGAATAAACTTGCTCCCTGAGAACATGTCTTGACGTGTTTGCTGACTCCCTCTTACAAAGACGGAAGTACGCAGAAGTACCTCCTCTTACTGCGGTAGCTTACTCTTTGGACCTTTAATTTTTCGTTCTTTTTCCCTGCTAATCTCTGCCAACACCCGGCGTTGGTAATGGAGGATATTTTGACGTTTTTCTTTTAGTTGAAGTTAATTATATACACGTTTGAATGGCTCTGGTCGTACTTTCGTGTGTTATCCGTACAAAGGGGAAGTTCGTCTCTGAGGCTTCTTGGTTAGCTGACGTTAACGTCAGTAAGGTTAGCTAACTTTGCTAGCGCATGCTATCGTAAGGTGGCGAAGTAAAGTAGCGTTAACTGTTCAGTTCAAAAACTTTCTTTTCGTAGACTGCGTGTGATAAATTGGGTTTTTAGAGCTGTTTAGCTAAGTGCTGTTGGTTAAAGCTGGAAAGCTAAACGGTAATCTCAGAAGTCCGGGTTGAGTTTTGCGTGATTCGCCTCAGAAAGCCAGCTTGCATCACATTAAACCGATATGATGGATTTTGACAATATTTTGGACATCGCCTCACAAAACCAGGGCATCAGCAGTGTCCAGGTGAGTTAAACACTGTCACTTGCAATGACATTACTCTGGCCAATCATAAAAATGAGGATTTGTGGACAGCCGTGTAAGCAAACAAAAGCAGATTCTCTTGTCAGTGAGGGTCTGATAATGTAGCTAGCTGCTAACGTCCATTATCGTGAACCCAGCATGCTAGGCTGTGGAGACGTTTACAAATGTGCCCAATCAGTAGTCATCTTTATATCAATATGTATGAGAAGTAATATTTTATTCTCCTATGCTTAAGGCATTTAAAGAACCGGTAGTGTAGTAGACACTGTGTGACCATTTTTACCCTGTAAATTTCAATGTATTATTCCTCTCTTTGAACAGAAGAGATACAGTTTACAAGCTGGACCACCCAAAAAGGACCCAAAGTCGAAAGGTGTCAATCCTGCTGCTGTGCAGGCACTTCTGAAGAAGCAACACACTGACACAAAAAAGAAAGGTATCAGTGCCAAAATTAAGTTAAGGCAGATTACTGAAATTTGATTATCATGTACATACTGTTTAGAGAGTGTTCTTTATTTAATATGTACATATTTATCTATCTTTTTCAGAATTGCAAATGAAAAAACAGAAGGATGAACTGTTAGCCAAAAGGGTTGAGTTGAAGTCGGATCGTAAAGCACGAGCCATGGCATCCAGAACTAAGGACAATTTCAGAGGCTACAATGGCATCCCTGTGGTAGAGGTCCCTAAGAAACGGAGATCCAAACATGATATGCAGCAAGATAATTCAATGAATGAGGAAATGTTTAGGAATAACTCAATAGACCCAGAAGATGATGAGGATAATTATGAATATGAACAGACAGATTCAGAGCCAGAGCAGGAGCCAGAGCCGCTGAGACCAGGGAGAACCACAGGTGTCGGTGGGAGCAGCAGCAGCAGCAAGCAGTCCTCTAAAAAACCCAGTGGGCCTCCCAAACCTGCTCCACCTCTCATGAACTTCGCCGACCTGCTCAGACTGGCAGAGAAGAAGCAGTTTGAGCCAGTTGACCTAAAACCAAAGGCAGTGAAAAAGGAAGAAAGGCTCCGCACAGCTGACGAGATAAAGGAACTAGAGATGGAACGCAGGGCCAAGAAATATGACAAAGATAGAGACTCAAAGGCAGAGCGCGAAAGAGATGGAAAGTCTCAGTCTAGCTTTAGTTCAATAAGAAAAAGCACTTCAGAGAAGGAACAGAAGAACTGCAGACCACAAAAGAACTCCTTTGAAAAGCCAAGTCTGCCCAGTGGGTCAGGGAAGAAGTCGCATCCAACACACACTAGCGACAGAGGCCTCTCTTCTTCCAAGCCGTCTGTAGCTGACAGAGAAAGAGATAGAACGAAGACATCTCATAGTGACAGAGACAGATCCAAGACAAGCTTGTCTAGTTCATCAGGTGCTATAAACAGTAAAGTTCCTTCAAAAGCCACATCATCTCAGGTTTCAGCCAAACAAGGGCCCCCCAGGCCCTCATCTAGCCACAAATCCAGCACCTCAAGTGACCTTAGCTTAAAAAAAGAAAGCTCATCGTTACTTCAAAGAAAAGCTTCAGGTATTCCTGGGACCAGGCCTTCTGGTACAGCTGGCACTGGTCAGAAATCTCAACATGGGAGCTCCCAACAGACCAGGCCCAGTCAGGGAAGCTCCTTAAAGCAGGGGCCTGCAGTTGGAGGCCATAAGTCTGGGAAGGGAGAATCACTAAGGCCTGGAATTAATTCTACTGTAAAATCAAGTGGTAATTCAGTGATGAGACCTTCTTCGGGTGGCCCTCCTAGGGCAGGAAGCCAACCTCAGGCAAGGCCTGGAGGCACACTCCAGACAAAATCTGGTTGTGTGCCACAGGCAAGGCCTGGTGGGAGTGGCTTACAGGGTCACCCTGGAGGTAGTGGATCCCGACCACCAGGGATTGGACCAGGTCGGCCTGGTGGTGGAGGACTGGGACCAGGGCGACCGTCTGGCAGCATTGGATCAGGACCTGGAAGACCCAAGTGCACTGTGGTGTCAGAGACCATCTCATCCAAGAATGTTGGTGGACCTAGGCAGGGAGTCCCTCCTCGGCCAGGCATGCCACCCAGACCAGGCATGCAGCCCAGACCAGGCATGCCACCCAGACCAGGAATGCCACCCAGACCAGGCATGCCACAGAGACCAGGAATGCCACCCAGACCAGGCATGCCACAGAGACCAGGAATGCCACCCAGACCTCTGATGAACAGACCACCAGGTAAGAGCCAGAGAGAAGATAATGGGATGATACTACCAAAGAACCAGATCAGTTAATTATGGACTTTGTGTGCAAAGTTAAGTTCATGGTGACCTTCAGTTGTACAGCATATCAGTGCAGTGTCACAAGGTAACCAAGGTTGAACAGATAACGTTACTGAGAGAGATAAGACATTAACTGTGATACGGCTAAAACTATTACAAAATTTAAACAAAATTATTAACAGTATCATTCCGAATCAAAGAGGAGCAACAAATGGGATAAAGAAAATAACAGAGAAGACAGTAAAGACACAAGTGAAATAAAGACAAAGATGTAGGGAAATGTGCTCTATCGAGTGAGCTGAAGTCAGAGCAGTGAAGTACGTGGGGTTGAAGCTGCTGCTTGCAATGAGACGTGTTGAAAATTAAACCCTTTTCTGTTCTGATGTCAGCTGGTTTTCACGAGAACTGAAATAGCTTTTTGTACAGATACTAAAATCACTTGAAATCATTGTCAATATTGTCTTCACTATCTGGAGTTATGTATGCTGTTATATAAAACGTTCTCTACTGTCACTTAGCAGTAAAACAAGGATTTTAAACGTTTGCTAGATTTCATGTAAAATTCGATGATTTGAACTTGATCACTGCAATCTTCACATCTAACGAAAAAAGGTCATACATGAGGATTCTATAGTATCTTAATATATACACCGCAAATAGGACTGAAAGTATGTCACAACCTGTTAGTAGCACATTACAATGAATATTGCAAAACAATGTACATCATGCATATAATATTATATTATATTTGCTGACATTTAACAGTCTGAAACAACAACTAGTACAGGGCAAAGGGTTTGTTTGCCAAACTGAATAAAGTGTGTCAGCAACACTCATCAGCCTTTGTCATCATTACTGGGTCAGAGAGCGGCAACGTTTCTAACAGTGATAAACAAAACATTCTAGTGTGAAACTGACATTTGTAAACTCCGCTTCAAAAACATTTGCAAATTCCTAGTTTCCTAATTTTAACATTACTTGATGCTTATGCAAGATGCTGCATTCCAGATGTCCTCTCTGTACAGGGCGTCTGTGTTAAAAACTGCAAAAACCTATACCCTGCATGGTGAAAACAAGTTTCTGTATTATTATCCAGGACCAATGTTACCACCTATCACATCTGCGTACAAGAGGAAATATGACGATGACGAAGAAGAGTATGACTCAGAAATGGATGATTTCATCGATGATGGAGGTGAAGAGCAAGATGAAATTTCCAGGCACATTAAGGAAATCTTTGGATATGATCGAAACAAGTAAGTGTCGTCCCTGTATATGTTGGTCCAAGGAATAAGTCATTTAACTAAATTGAAAATCCAGTAATTTGCATTAATTAAAAATGTTTTGTCTTTTAACCTCCTCAGATACAGAGACGAGAGTGACTATGCACTTAAATTCATGGAGAGCAGCTGGAGAGATATGCAGAAAGAAGAGGCCAGGAGGTATTAAGATGAAAAAACCCTCGAAATCCCTAACTCTACATTTATACTTTTTGTCCCTGGAGTTGTAGTGTTTGCCTTCTTTCATGTGTTTTTTTTCTGTGTTTCTCTGCTTTGCTACTTTAGCCTGAAACTAGCTGTGCAGGAGGATCTGGAGGAGGAGAAAAGAGAGGAAGACGAGCTGAAAATGAAAAGTGCCAAGAGGAAAAAAACCAACTGAAGCTTTGTTGCCGCTGAGATGAATTAAAAAGAACCTTGTGTACCCTGAAAGATGGGACAGCGAGTCTGCTATCTTAACACCTGAAGCCCAGTGACCGTGTCCACTTTGGCCCCCCGTTACTTTCTAGCTGCTTCTCTCCCTGTGTTTGGATAAAAACCGAGTGGAATGATGTATGACATTGTCTCAAGAGGAAAAGAGAAGAAGAATTTTAGTAAAAAGACGAACTGAAATAGAAAAATATGCACAAATCATGCAGAGATCAGGATATAGTGAAAGGTTCTCACATTTTCCCTGCTCTATTATTTATTTCCCCAACTGAGTGCAGGGTTTACAGCAGTCCTGATCTGTAAAAGGAGTTGAGCTGCAAAGACAACTATAAATATAAGATTGTGTGATTTTTTTTTCTTGTCTAACAATGACATATGTCAAGTGCTGATAACATGCTATTTTTGAGCAAAGTTGTTGCATATTTTTCCAAACAAACTTTAATTGTAAAGTCAGTCAAATATGCAGGAAACATTTGGTATGTTGTATGTTTAACTTTGAAAGCATTTGACAGAAATTATTGCATAAAGGGTTTTAATTTAACTGTCTAGTTTTGAGTGAGTGTTTCTCAGAGAGTGACAATCTTAGTATATATACAGAAGTTGGGTTCTGCAACAGAGGTCACTTGTAGCACATGGTGTGATTTTTGTTTCTCAGTGAAAGCAATGAAATATTATTTTCTTGCCATTAATTACGTGGAATATTGGTTAATTCTGTTGTTGAAGTCATTCATTTTGTTGAAAGAAAGTCCCAATTGGTGAGTAAAGCAGGACTTATTAGCAACATTAGCATCAGGTATTAAGCAAAGTGTTGACTCAGACCTTTTCTTCCCTCGCGGCTTGCCGTACCTGAGGTAACAAGTGGGCGGTGTCTGCATGGGTCGCCTCACTTAGCTACCCCTGAAAGTTTGCGGAAGTTTACAGCCGAAGTTGACAACTACCAAAGAGGGTTCAAATCAGAAATAAACGTGATTTTTTGGGGAATCGTACTTCAATAGATGGACCTCAAGTCGGAGAAAATAGAGCGGATCCTCTCCAAGGTTAGTTATTTACCAAATTAATAGCTTTAAACTACAAGCGAAAACTTTATTGATGCCGGGTGACATAGCAAGCTAGTTTTTGGTAGCTTCTGCTAACCTTCACTAAACTGGCGGAACCAGCTCTATCGCCTAACATGTCACAGAGAAACCTGTATGACACGGAAATAATACGAAATATAAGAAAAAGACACAGCACACGTTAGTTAACGTTTATTTAAACGAGTGATGGGACAGAAAGAGGCAGGGCAAAACCATAACACTGGCTGTTTTTATTAGCCTTTTTGAATTAAGTCAATGCTAAGGCTGTTACCTGCTGGTCCAAAAGATATCAAATATATACTAATGCATAGTCTGTGTCAGCCTGTCTTTCTTACTGCTACCAAAGTGCCTACTGGCAAGGGCACAGACAGGTTGAGGTTTGTGTGAAGCAGCATTCTGTTGTATACAACCCTACATTTTCCTTATTATTGCTTTTTTTTTTTTTTAAATAGAGCTTTATTACCATTTGCACGGGGACATTACAGTACAGGTACATTGGAATTCTTTGTGCGTGTTTTTAGAGTCAGCTTTGTATACAAGAAAAAATAAAATACTGAAAAGGGTTAGAGCAGTAGCAATAAAAACAACAACAAATATACATTATGAAAATAAAATAGGTACACATCATAAAAAAAAGCACTGTATAAAAAAAATGAAACCTTGAGAAAGTAAATTGCACATATTTTGTGGTGTACAGATGCTATATAGCACTTGTTGGTTTGTAAATGATCCTTTGAAAATCATTTGAGTATAATATTAACAAGCTTTAACTGACTGATGTGTCATTTGGTGTCAAATAAGAACTCAAAAAAAGCTGCCACAAATGAATGAATTAGTGGGCAGTTGATCATGACAGTTAACCAGTCAGTGAGATGGGCAGGACATTACTGGATACTGCAGAGTGGTCACTGCAGGTAAAGAGAGACGACTGAACTGAAATAGCAAAGTTTTAAACAGTACATTGATCAGAAATGAAGGGGGAAAAACAATACCAGTGATTGCAAAAATGCTGAATACTGGATCCAGTAATCAGCCAAGCTGATAACTGGTCTATCCCTCATGAATATGTAGTCTAGACAATAGAAGCAGTTTGTGTTTATTTACACGTATACAGCCAAACATGGTTTATGCATACATGTAGTGTATGTTTTCATGTTTTCCTCTTAGTAACCACAGAGGAATCTTACATTTTTTCCTGTTATTAGTACAAATTTCACGATGTGGCCGTTGAGGAGCTGCAGAAAATCCATCGGATCTACCCCGGGATGAGACCGTCCACAGGCACATACAGTGAGTTTTTGCATTTTATACATCTGTTGTACCCTTTCTTATTTCTCAGAAGTATACTGATGTCACCCATTCTGAATTGCAGCTTTCAGTGACAGCACCCAAAAGGATCTCCTGAAGTTAACTGGTAACATTCCCGTCAAATATGAAGGTAAGGCTCACTTACTCGCTTCTGACCGACTGGCTAATTTTGGCGCAAATGTTTTTAGAGTTTAATGACAATCGTTGCCTTAAACATGTCACTGTGTCGCTGTCCTAAGGTCGCTCCTACAACTTCCCCATTCAGCTGTGGCTCATGGACTCCTTCCCCTTCACTCCACCCATATGCTTCCTTAAGCCTACTCCTAACATGGTCATCAGAGAGGGCAAGCATGTTGACGCCCGAGGACGGATCTACCTCCCGGGTCTGCACAACTGGGATTTTGTAAGGTTTTACACATTCTAGTTAAAATTTAAAATTGCACAGATGAGATGCTTTGGTGTTCTCATGAGTTTTGCTGCTGTTTCTTTTGTTATGTAACAGCCCAAGTCATCCGTGGTGGGTCTTCTGAATGAGATGGTTGCCAAGTTTGAGGAGGATCCTCCGCTGTCATCCAAGACCACAGTAGACAACAAAGACCCGCATGAGCTCCTGGCGTTTGTCTCTAATATCCAGATCAATGATGGTGCTTCACTTGATATGGAGGTTTATTATTTATGATCCCAAATGAAATAAATACTTGATAGTGTTAGCTTAACTCATGTTCCTTTCAGGTGGAGTCAGACATCACGATCAACCAATCAACAAAGTCTCCGTTATTGGGGGAGGAGATTTAGGAATGGCATCAGTGATGAGCATTTTATCTAAGGTAATCATTATATAATGTCAGGAGTTTTGGTTATTATCTAACAAGCTTCAGGGAAAATGTCAACGTCTCACATTTTATTGCTGACAGTTCATTTTTTCCTCCTCTTTTCATCTAGTGTAAAGTGGATAAACTTGTTTTCATTGACGTTGCTGAGAGTTCCACAAAGGGCGGCAGCACAGACCTAGAAATTTTCAGTCTGCCAAAGGTGGAGGTATCCAGAGGTACGTCAATTTCTGCACTGTCACTTAGTAACGCAGAGGGGCCTCTTGGCTGAGTCACTGCTGTTGTCAGATAGTTTTGAAGGTAGTGGACTGGCATTGTGCTTGGAAAGACTGTACCTGATGACTCACGTCTATGACAGCCGTCCAAGGCAGCAGAGAAACCACTTTCATTAACTGAAAGTTTTCAGTGTTTGTGGTCAGAAACAACAACAATTTTTTTTCTGCAAGGTTTGCAGAAGTTAATTACTGATGACACTTTGTCTCTCCTGTGTTAGATTTGTCGGCATCTGCAGGCTCCAGGGTTGTCGTAGTGACCACAAATGCATGGAGCAGCGATCAGTCGTATGTAAGCGTGGTTCAGACTAATGTTGACTTGTATAGAGGGATAATCCCAAATCTGGCACGTCTCAGCCCGAACGCCGTGATGCTCATTGCATCACAACCAGGTCAGCAACAGCAACACACACTCCCTCCATTGACCACTCTGCTTATTACCCTCTTTTTTTTTACCATCAACTCAATTTCTTCTCTTGTTCCAATCCAGTGGACATCATGACCCATGTTGCCTGGAGGCAGAGCGGCCTCCCTCCAACACGGGTGATCGGAGCAGGCTGTAACCTGGACTCAGAGCGACTCAGTCATGTCCTGGACATTAACCTGAACACTCACAAACCAGCCTGGGTCATAGGAGAACTTTCAGACAACAAAAGTGAGCCAGAGAATCAATTAAATATTTACATGAAGGTGTTGTGCTGCATTAATTGTCATGGTGTATTCCTGACACTTATTTCCACTGACTACTCTTCCATTCATTACACAAAAGCCGGATTGCCTTCATTCATTTGTTTTGAATTGTATTAGTGGAACCAGTAATGCTGCTCTACCTGCTAATCTGGTTTGCTTTTTCCATTCTCAGGACTCAAGTACATTATCCACACAATTAATCTTGTCAGTGTTTTTGTCTTGCAGTTGCTGTGATGAGTAACACTGGGCTCAGCTCCAGTGTAATGCCAGAGATCGCCCCAGGATCCAACTCTACCAAACCATTGTTAGACAGGTACTGTCACGATTTAGTATGACCTGGAATGAGGTATTTAGTTTGTGTATTATATTATTCTTCAGAATTGGCTTCTGGTTCTAACTTGTATGGCTGAATTATTTAAATATTACACCTTGCCATTGTGTTGCTGTGTAGGGTAGTTTTAGAGTGTTTGAGCAGAGTCGTGGGTGAGCTGGTGTGCTCAAGCTGCAGCAAGTGGCAGAGGGGGTGGGTGGAGAGAGAGGCAGGGACTTCATAGATCTGCAAGCAACGGTGTAGAGTTACATCTAAACCATTTTAGCGCATGAAGGGATTCTTTTCATGGAAAAATCCTCTATGATCTGATAAACAGAGAAGACTTTTTATGAGTTTAATCAGTGACCAGAGAGGGACTTTAAAATGTAAAGTTCAAAGATTAGCATTTGTCTGATGTAGATTTGTTTTTGTGCGTGCAGAGCTTTTGACATCATGAAGAATCGAGGCCAGCGGTCATGGTCTGTGGGTCTCTCCATTGCTGACATCACAAACAGTATCTTGACAGATAAGATGAAGCCGCACTCTGTCTCCACACTGGCTCAGGTAACCTTACCAAGTGTCTTAATATCAAAACAAGAGATTTATTCTCACTGAGGTTTCATTTAATTTATTCCTGTGTGTGAAGTCAGGAGGTGAATTTGTAGCTGTTTCGACCACAGTTTTGGAGGCTTTCACTGATTTGATTCAAAAATAAAAAGCTGTGTGTTTATCCGTGTTCTGTTTCTTTTAGGGCTGGGGTGGCATAGGTGCAGAGGTGTTCCTCAGCCTGCCGTGCATTCTGGGAGCCAACGGTTCCACACGCCTGGCTGGTGTGTCACTGGGACAGGAAGAAGACTCAAAAATCAGGGAAAGCGTCACCTCCCTCTCGACCCTCATGAGTCAGCTCAAGATATGAAGGATATGGTTGTAGTCCAGTTTACTCCCCAGGCTTTAACTGAGCAGTCTGGGAATAGCTGCTGCTTACTGGCATGCCAGCTGTGTAGCCAACACACCCTCAGCAGATGGACAGTGGTTGTGCTGAAGCTGCATGCAGTTTCAGTTAGCTACTTACACTAACGTTTTTAAGTTATGGACAACTCTTCTGCCTTAAGTATGTTTAATTTAATCATAAGACGTGTATACTAAATCATTAATATCAATGGTACAGATTACATTTTGTATCTGAAGTTACCTGGGCTTTGAGAAGCTACTTATTTTGTTGTAATACACATTTTGCAATTTGTACCATGTTACATGAATGTACTGTTATATTTTTTTGAAAGACATTAATTTTCCACAAAATCATCTAAAGAATATGTTCATGTTTGTGGTCTTTAACAACTATATGTCAATAACAGCTCAAGTGTAATTTGGTTTAAGAGAACTTTGACCAAAGATGTAGGTGTTTTACCCACTTCTTACATATTTCTATTGAAGAAAATCAGGGTGTTGCCAGGTAAAGTATGAAGCATGTATATTATATGCAGAACAGGGTGCTTGGGTTGAATCAATATTGTCTTGTTAAAAGCAGCTTGTGTATTTGTAATCTTTCTCTTGTCTCCATATTTAATGAAAAAGCTTTTAAGTGCCTTAATGTGTAAAGCTTCTTTACTCTCACTTTTGTTTACTTTGTGTAACGACTTTGCACAGCTTGATATGAAGCAACCTAAGATATGTACTGTAAATAGGACTACATGATTTTGTGGGTGTGCAATAAATATCCAAAAGCAGATGTGGATTGTCTTTGTGGCAAAAAAGAAAGCAACAGACAACCAAGGTTTGTTTGTTTTGGTTTATAAAACTCACATAGTTGCATGAATGCACTGAAGCTTTGGTCTGAGCGATCCCTGATGTCAGCCAGATCCATAAAAGGAGTAGTGATGTACAATTGGTGGCAAGATCACGTGACAAAATATACTCCAGTAAGCCAAACATACTTGTGCGGATGCCAAGATCTTGAGCAAGAATGTACTTCATCATGAGTCTATGCAAAAACCCAGACCAAAGTTTGAGCACTAACTTGCAACTTCATTAGAAAAACAATACTTACAGAGAACTGCAAAACCTGTTTATAATGACAAATGTCAGTGCAAAAAAACAAAACTCATGTTTAGACACAATATATAAGGTCATATATAACTGAAACAACAATATAAACATGTCTGACTATACAGTAGGTCCTTGTACAGTATATTATGGCTCGACTTCCATTTCTCAAGAGTATTTGCTTTGAGCAATTAAATTAAGTTACACTCTAAAATATGGCTGTGAATGAATTCAGCTTTGATTTTTTTTTTTGCTTTTGTCCTCCCTGGTCTATAACAGTCTTTATCAGTGTGATACAGGATATGTCCTTGTAATCATAAGTGTATCTTACTGTGTGCACATTCATAAACAGGCATATAGATAATATCTGTGGGCAGATCTGGGTCCTCCTAAAAGGTCACTGAATCTGTGCTAAAATGCAAGGACTTCCATTTAGAGATTAAATCCCGCAACTGCTACTATGTAACACCTCTGACCACTAGATGGGGCTACTCTCATAAAAAGGTGTCAATGGACTTTTATTGTAAAACAGTTTGTGCTGATATGTTGCATTCATTGAATCCTTATTTAAGTATTTTTTAACCTTGATACATGCATGTACATATACACGGTACATTATTGCTGTGAAATCCAGTATCATACAAATAGGTATAACACTGACAGCATCCTAACAAAACAATTTAAAACAAAGAAACAAAAAAAGCAGCAAAATACCCACAGAGTACCCACTGCTACCTGGATGGGAAATAGCTGACCTGACCAGGCTTCATATGAAGGAAAATTGCTTCAGTATTTACACCAAGGATATATTGCACCATCTTCACTGCTGCTGGTGATTACAACTTGAGCAATTCTTTTTTAAAAGTTTGCATGCACACTGCTTTAGTGGTCCTTTGTTGTCAAGTATTAACTTAAACATACTGTAAAGAAACAGAGTTATTTCAAGTTTCTCATGACAGTCTGACGTACTGTTAGGGTGTGTGAGCCTGCTCACAGTTTACCAGAAATTCAGTATAAATGCATAGGCTTTGGCTGCAAAGATGATCTTACTTGGCAGCCCCAAAGCCCTTGTGTTAGAGTTGCTACACTCAGTGCACTGTTATAAGGTTAAGACACTTTGTTGGAACAAAATGAAACTAACTGGAGATGAAGCAATGGTGAAATGTGCAGCGGGTATGAGCACCTTATTTTTTGCGTATATTTTACATTACCATCTGTCAAATTGAAATCCAATGTGATCTTGTGTTCTAACAAGAGCAGGCAAGTTAATACACCCACTTTTTGTGCAGCCAACAGTAACACAGCCAGCAGTTTTAAATACAAGTTTGACACTACTGCCCTTAAAAAGGCGCAAGAATCAAAGAAATCTGTACACTTAATGAAAAAAGTTACACACAAAAGCCTTTGACAAACTGAATAGCTACTGGCCTTTCTCTTCTTAACTGGCTTTGAAGAATCACACTTCAAAAAGTCACGGATTTGGGCAGCTGCTGTCCACCTGGAGGCATCCTGCAAAAGTCTGGGCTGGACTGAACCAAGGGCATCCCTACAGGTGACTGTCCTGAGGACCTGGAGTGACCAGGAGGAGACCCAGTGTACAACAGTGGTGCTGGGAAGGCAGAATGGTCTCTGGGGCCCCTAGAGAAAGGCTTAGAGTAACCAGGCGACATGGCTCTGTGTGTGTCTGAACAGCTGGCAGTGGTACACTGGAAGGGAGAGAGTCTGTCTGCAAAATTGGGGGGAGGGGGGGGAATGATGGAATCCTCCACCCAGCTGTCCTCTCCTTCATATTCTGGCTCCTGAGGCAAACTTGCGAGAGCACATAGTGAGGGAGGAATGGGAGAAGGGGAAGGAGGGATAAAGACAGGAGGTGGAGGCAGGGGGTAGAGAGTAGGGTCATAGTCTCTGTCAATGGCATATGGCGGGTTGCTGTGCATGCTGGGAGTTTCCTCAGGAGTGGAGCCCAGCAGTCTCTCCAGGTAGCGATCATCTTCATCAGCCTCAGAAAGGTTGTCGTACTGGGAGGTGTTGGAGGGCCGTCTGTCTCCCGCGGACACCGGAACGTAGAGAGAGACTGGGAACTTGGTTGGCTTTGGGGGAGGTCTGGGAGAGGAGGAGGAGGATGTTATGAAGGCACGGTGAGGGGAGGGTTTTGGAGGAAGAGGTTTTTTCTGTGCAAGGTCAAGAGACGTGGGTGGTTTTGGGCATGGTTTGGGAGATAGCTTCATTTGAGTGACCAGTGGTGAGGCTGAACGGGGGGAAGGAGAGTACCGCTGGCTCTCTGGGCTTGGCCTTGCCTCCAGGCAGGGCGATTTCCTGTCCAGAGGCATTTGGTCACTCTGATCAGCGTAAAATAAAGGTGGAGGTGGAAGATCTGGAAGGTCCATGATTTCCTCCTCTATCTGCACGGTAAGAGTATCCAAAGTAGGGGGCTCATAGGGTGGAGGCCAGTCCACAGGCTCTTCCTGGATCTCTGGGTTTCTGGGCTGATTATCCCATTTCTCCCCGTCTTGGCTAACCACTGGGAGTGACTCCTTCACATCTCTGACCAACCCTACCTCAGCACATGGTTTGTCTGCTTTTGGAGGTATCGGAGGTCCTCTACAAGGCCTCAAAGGAGAAGGCGTTCCTTGTGTGTGGACCACAACTGGGTCTGGTGAAGGCAAACTAGGTGTGTTTGCCCTGGAGAGGCTTTGTGAGTCCTGGGTTTCAGCAGGAGAAGAGGGCTGATGTAGAGAGATGCCATCTGTTTGCTGGGTCTCTGTATCAGGCTGGATGTGAGGCTGCAGATTTATTTTTACCTCCAGAGGAGAGTCAGGCTGCAACGGCATTAGAAGAACTGGTCTCTCTTGACCCAGAGGCTTTTTTGGCAACTCCTCTGACTTGGCTAAAAAAGGAAACGGAAAATACGGATTACATAAACAAAAGTGGAAAAAATTACTTTGGAATGTTTCAGATAAAGTCGGCAAATGAAGCTTAATATTGAAAAGGGGAAAAAAAAGAACACAGGTCCACCTGGAGGGGGTTGGTCCAGCTTTTTACCACGTAGCTCAGACATTGCAGCTTGTAACTGTTCGACCACCACATCATCAGGCAGGAGGAAAGAAGCTTCCAGCTGCTCCTGAAGAAACTCCCTCAGGTCCTCCAACTGACACTTCTGTAGGCGCTCTGATTATACAGACACGAAAGAGAAAGAAGTTAATCTAAGTAGATAAATATCAGGTAATCTCTGCGACATGGTGAACTATAATTAGAAATTGCATTGTTAATTCAACATAGTTCTTGTTTTGAGATCCCAAGTAAAGAAATGGCCTGTAAAATGACTTTGTGTTGCAAGAAATCAGCCAATATGCTTGAGACAATGCTTGCGGATGCATCCAATGAAAAGTCAGCTTTTGATTCTTCTCCACAGCAACCGGCCACTTATGTTATGTAAGCCATCCAGTTAGGAGGCAGCCAACCGAGAGGAAGTAATCCACACAGTAGCACTAACTGGTATAGCAACAGCAGCCATGGCTGTATCTGAACATGAAGCTGGTTTGGCTCATTTAGCGCAGCATGGCACGAGAAGATAATGTAATTAGCTTCATACTCACTTTTGTGCAACTTGAGGGTTGTGTAAGCCATAGCAGTGAGTATCTTCTCCCCCTCCAGTATGTAGATGTCCCATAAACGCAAGGTGAGGGTGAAAGGGGTCTGTTATGTAAGACACAGCAGAAAAGAGTTAGTCTGACCAAAAAATAATAACAGAATCCTAGATGTAGTTTGACATTTAAAAGGAAAGCAAATAAATGTGCAGTGATATACTGATAAATGGGGTTAGATGTAAAACAGAGTGGATCTTAAGAGGGAACATTAATGCAGATTTATGTTGGAAAAGCTGTAGAAATCCAAATACTCACTCTGTCAATGAAGCACTGGAGAAACCATTTGGTGGTGTAAATCCCTGTTGTCATCTGTTCCTTGTCCTGTGGGATGGGAATTAATGAGAAAACATCTCTATGGGAAGTCGCTCCTCATTATTTGCTCTCAGTTATAAATCTCACTTTTCAAATGCTTCTGACTCTTGGACCAGCAGTAATACTCTTAACATGTGGTCTTTGGCAACATAAATTAAACAGAAAATGAGAAATGACCTGATTAAATCAGTTGCGGTCTCTAACCTTCTAAACCATCAGTGTCTCTTGCGGGGATATAAAGCATCAGTCAAACAGATGTGCTGTAACTCACCAGGTGTTTCTTCAGCTTGGGCAGCATTTTGGAGAGAATCTGCTCATGGTGAGCCTGGAAACGATGCAACTTGGGAAATCCCGGGATGAAGAACCCTAGCACAGACAAAAAATAAATCAGCAGACCATAAATGGCGTGTGGTGGTGATGGCAGAGGTGTAGAATTTACAAAAGGTGATTTCCCCTCTTTAAAGAATTGATCAAGTCAGTATTTTGTTGCCACATATTTTTACCCTTTTTAATAAGAACAGTTACGATCCAGACATTAATCAGCTCTCTTTTTTTCTGTCTGTCAACATTTCTTCCTCTGTCTCACCGTGCATGGAATGCTTGCTGTTGGTGAGGAGCTGGGAAAGAGCCCAGAAGGCATCTTCCTCATTCAGGTACATGAGCAAGATGGCAGCGATCTGACTCATCCCCTGGCAGTAGCTCACCTCCTGGGGGAGCACACGAGAAAAAAAATGCTTCAGTTAAACAGAACGGGCAAATGAGAGGAACTATTCATAATTTAATAGAGCACATACACACACACAGGCCATGAGATGAAGGGAGGCGAGCACCTGAATGTCTGATGTGGTCTGAACGCAAACTGTGGACGTGCATAGTTGTACTGCACACAAGGAGGTGCAGCTACGGTATTATAAACACTTAGAGTAAAGGTTGTTCAAATATTTACGGTAGCCTGACATAAATTCTCAGTAATGTCATGTCTTCAACTTGAATTACTCCACAATGATTCAGTGATTTACACTAAACTAGCCTGTGGCAAGCACAGACACACAAACACGGACACACACTTGCTATTTGTCCATATTTAGGCCAATTTATCGTGTAGCTACAAATTGACACTCCAAAGTATCCTTTCAAGGAAATACAGTAAATAAATGTAGGGTTACAGTGAGGTTAAACTACACATTCTCCACATTCTTCTCTACCATCACATAGGCGAAAAGGACAAACACGGCCCCCCCCTCCATCTCTCCCTTCCTTTTTCTCTCTTGGCTCTCCTACTGACCCAGTTTCTTATGAGCAGTGTGTGAGAAGAGGGGAAAAAGGAAAAAGGGAACGGCACATGCCCATTTCCTCTGGCTCAAACACCTCTACCACACAGGAATTGACTACAGAACTCAATCATAAAAACAAACACAGGCTGTGTTTATGTGAGAGGTGATGTACTGTACTGTCTGTAGATGGTAATATTTCTACCGTAGCCAGCTGGTAGCAATCTGCGCTTCAGCAGAAATTAACACGGATTAATATAGATGCATATGTAAAGATACAGGTTTACGAATACATACGCTCATATGCGTTTACTGTACATTTGTCAGTGGAGTGACACAGATAACTCCTGCTCGTTTGTAAAAACCAGATTTTACCCAAAAGAGAAACTGAGGAGAAAACACATTAGGACTCTAAAGTAGATGCAAGAAATCCTCCTTATGTCTGTCCTCAGAATCTGCAACTACAATCCAAACACATTACTGTTAACATTAAAAATAGAAACTAAAATGGATGAAACTGACCAGGGGTGTCATGAAAAATGAGCACTTGAGGTGAACAAAATCAATCAATCAATCACCTTTTATTTGTAAAGCGCTTAATGACATCAACAGACATTTCGAAGAGCTTTCACAAGGAGAGAAAAGATAGAACCCAACAGAATGTTACGCTTTCTAAAAGTTTTTCTTAACTTTGGGGGAAAAAACAGCCCAAGTACAGCAGAAAACCCTTACAGTTGTTAGGGCTGGATAATGTTCTGCATTTTTACGTCAAAGAATGCCTTAAACAATCAGTTGTGTTTCGGCTCTACCGTTTGAAGCACCACATGTTGTGTCAAAAGGGGAATTTAGTCCAACGGTGTGAACGCTGGTGGTGTGACTGTGATACTGTGTTGCTGTACATTCAGGCTGAGCCACACTCATAAATAAAAGATCTCACCCAAGGCTCTAAACAAGAATGAACAAAGATGGGTCTAGAGTGCTTGGCCTGTTCCTTGCTGTACGAAAACTAACACACTCGTCGGACTTGCAGCTTCTTTCCTGCACAGCCATTGCACACAAGACTCCATATTATGTAACACAGTGTTAAGCATGCGCATATATACACACAAAGTCACTTACCGTGTTGTAGACTGAGTAAGCTGCTAGTACATGAAACAGTTCCTGCTGCCTGTAGAGGGAACAGAGAAACCACCTTTTAAAATGAGGATATGATTCCTTAACAACAAACAAGCAAGTTGAAACAATGTCTCAGAGGACAGTGGAGTTACATAAATGAAAATTCCCCAACATAGTAATAATTTCTCAACCACCTCATCCCAAAATGACCTCCATCAATCAGCATAAAGAGACTAAAAACAGCTGCAATTATTTCTGGGGAGGCTGACAAATATTGGCTGCATCATTTCGTCCTTGTAGTGTTTGTATAACTCTGTGCGTATGTTATGTGGATAGTGTTTCTCACTACATAACAGACCTCAGCTATGCACCGTTGTCTATTGCTGCAACATTTAAGTATTGTGAACTGCATGTATGAACAGCCCTCTGTGATCTATCAGTGCTGTGGTATTGCTCAGAATTTCATTTTTAAGAACAGATCCGCTTTGATGTCTTTCTGAAAGCTGACCTCTGAAGTGGATTTTTTGTTTAGGATTATTTTAAATATGTGAGCAGATGTTGTGATACATGAATACCAAAGAGATTTTTATCAAAAATTATTTTTTTTAAAGCATGCCACTTCTATCCAGTTTCTAGGACCACAGGGTTGTGTGCTCTGTTGCTGATTACATCTGGAGTCCCAACTGTTTCAGACAGTGAACACAAGGCAGCCATTGTGTGTGTGTGAATGTGCATGTGAGTGGAGCAGGGGCATTAACCAATATAATCTAGATGTGGAGAGGATGTCTCCCCTCCAGGCCTCTATAGTAAATACACGTCTTATAGACAGCGACAGAGACAGGAAAGGAGCTTTAAATAGCTGTCAGTGTCTCAGTGTGAGTAAGACAGCTGTTGAGTCGCAGGGAAGGAGTGGGCAGCCAAGCAGGATGGAGTGGTGTTTTGGTCTGTTTGGACTCAGTGGCTTTGAATCGAAGGGGAAGTACATTACAAAGACCAAGAGGAGAGCACTCAGTTACACAATCTAAGACAGACCAGTGGTGTTCACCAATATCATAAAACACAAGGTGGTGTTTGTCTTTTGAACTTTATTAAATGTATACTTTATTTATTTCTGTATTGATTAGCTTTATTTCTTTGTGTTGTGGCAGTGTTATTCTGTAAATGTACACTTGATGTCGGTGCACATTTCTGTATGAATGCCATTTCCTGTGGGGCTTTGTGCACTGACAGGAAGGCTAATAAAACGCTGAGAGGAGGAAACCACCACTTTGGTTTCGTGTGAGTGTGCGTGTGTGTGCGTGTGCGTGTGAGAGGCTGCTTCAAGGTTTAGGCCAGAGGTCACACCCTGCAGGAGCCTCAGTGAGGGCAAACCTGAGCATGTGAGGTGACAGTGAAAACAAAAACAAGAACATTGGAGAGGCCACTTTGAAACAAAAGAGAGGTTCTAGGCATTTGCTGTGAAAACTAACAAAACTGTGTCACTTATTTGACCTGCTACAGGCTCCGATCCACAGGATGGTGGTATGTTTGCTTAGATATAAGATAGGTACAAATTACTCAGTGTTTCAAATGGGATTTTTTAGGGTGGCAATCAGGAAATGAAGAAATCCTCGCAGTGCATCAGTATTATTTGTAGGTAAACTAATAATCTCCACACAGCTTCCTTATGGGCAAATCTAAGAACTCACTTGACTCCAAAGCGGTCCCTAAACATGATGTGGTTCCTGAAGGTTCTGTTGACATCTAAATCTATCTGCTTGATCTCTGTGGAGAAGTTGCTCGCCTGCTGCTTCATTTTCTAGGGAACAGAAAAATGACAATCATGTTCTCAATTCAGGCTACTGTCAGAAAAAAACTTTCACAATATTCACATTTATTTAAATAGTCATCATTTTTTAGATTGATACCTCATATTTTCCCTGGTTATCTTGTTTAACCTTCTCTATGTCCAAAAGCAAGGCCCAGGCCTGCCCTCTTAGCTGGAGAGGAATGCCTTTATATACACGCTTCACCAGCTGAAACACATGTGAGAGAGACATATGAACAAAAGATTCTAAACATAAAAGACAGTCTTCACCACAACAATCATAAGACAGAGGCATGAATTCTGCTTTATGGAGTGTAGCTTAGATCTCTTGAAGGACAAGCTCTCATCTAATGCACTTATGTACTTGCTTTAACTGTCTAGACCAGAGAAAGGGGAGGGATAGAGGAATGAGCTGTGCTTAAAGGGGAATGGAAAACAGATTACAAACAGGAACGGAAATAATACATCGCATGGCTGAATAGAAAAATGGGGAAACAAGGGCTAAATTGAGACGGTATGTTTGTGTCTGACGTTTGATGTATGCCACTACCGACCTTTTCACTGTTCCTGTACTTGTCCCATTTCTTCACCATCTTCAGCCATTTCTCCACTCGTTCGATCTCCTGCTGCTTTTGCTGGGTAGAGGAAAGACACACCAACATGTGGTTCACTAAATATGTCAAAGGGCATAACAATATTATATGGAAGGTCATTATCTGAAGTCCATACCTTCTCTTCAAGTGCACTGGGTGTTGGCAGCTCTTCCTCACTGGAGCAGAAATGCATAAATACACGTGTTTAGGATACAAACATTAAGGGGACATTCTGAGTATAACAGGACTATGAGACATTATCATAATGTGAGACAGAAAGAGAGAAAGTAGGGAGCAAACGGACACAAAATAAAGTGTTTTCCAAGAATTTAAACTGCTACAAGGAAGTTGTCAGAGCTTTAAATTTACTTACTGCAGGAAGCCGAAGCGGTCAGTGATTTTATAAATGCTGTAGTCAGCATCCTCCCATGGGTCAATCTTGACACCCTCCTGCCTGCCCTGAAACACCCACAGATAGTACAGATCATAAGTATTTGGACATGTACACAGTTTGTTCTTCAAGCTGTCAGGTTTGATTTAAGAAAGTTTTAGTATAGAAACAAATGTGAGGAAAACAGCCTCCTTTTAACACATAGCACACAGAGTTTAAAGGTTTCAAATTAACTGGATAGTAATAAGGTCCAACAAACTTATCATATTTCATATTTTGTGAAAAATCCTGACTGCCAAATCTCTTGGACCCTCAGACATCCGCAGTTGCTTTGGATACTTGTGATGCTCTCCTAAGCATTCACTGCTTTTTGTAAGATTTCCACTGGCAGCCATAAATGCCAATCCCATAACAGAACCAGAACCATGTCTGACAAATGAAATTGAATGCTTTGAACCATGAGCTGTTCCTTTTTTCTCCTCCTTTTCCTGTTTCGTTTTTGCAACCTGGCCTTTTGTTTATGAGGCTCACCAGGGGTTTATATTTTGTAGTAAATTTTCGGCAAACGGACATGTAGTCTTCTCTTGATCGTTTTCAAGGAAACATGTACGCCTGCATCCTGGAGAGTATTCCTGACTTGCTTTGCAGACGTTTTCTAGTTTTCCTTCAAGACTATACCGGAGTGGTGACTTTGGCAAAGTAGCTATCTTTGATAACTATCTGATAGAATTTTGCTTCTTTGAGCCTCATTATCTTCTTGGCATGGTCACCTCTTTACTCCTACTTAATCTAAATGGCAAATCTCAATCAGCTCTAAACCACATGGGAGCTCTTCTTGGCATGCTCTGACACTAAGGCAACACGCAACCTCCCAACAAACAATTAGTAGTCAAGCGTTAATTACTAGTGAACCCTTGAAATTAGGGCACTATATGTTTTAAGGGCTACATCTTCCACACAGTTCTTTCAGTCAAGTATCCTTCACTCATTTCCAATTCAACAAGAGACTATCAAATCCCCTGTTGTGGTGTCTTATGTACACAATAACTGCCCTTCTTTCAGAAAATATTGTGTTGCAAATGATCTTGATTTCACTTTTTTAGGTTGAATTATCTTTATAAATAAGACATCTAACATTTGGGAGTGGTGGAAATCTGTCTCCATACAAGCTAGGCAGTGCAGGAAAATGCTTATCAGTGTAGTTTCCTCCAAATGAACCGTGACAGTTTATAAGCTACACAGCCTCAAGTGCATTATGTGTTCATTATAAGTCACCTAAGCATGACCGCAAATTGGTCATCAGGGAGGCCATCATCACCATCAGGTGATGGTATTTCTGTACACATACTTGCCTTGTCATATTTAGAGATGATATCAGCCCGTTCCTCTGCTATCAGTGTGTCTATATCCTTCTTCATGTCCAAATCTAGAAGGAAGCAGACAAAATTGTCATCAGTAAACATCATAAGTGGCATGAACCATGCCAATGTGACCAAAGGTGTACAGTGATAACATATAGCTTAGAGATATATTGCTGGCTGTTTGCGTGAGTGTGGAGTACATACAATAACATATAATCTGATTAATCAGAGGCAAGAGTGCAGGTGAAATACAGAACAATACAAAGGTCTTAGGAGTCCTCGTAGTTTCAATCGTAGCATCTGGACTTGCTTGAGTTTGTCGAAGATGTTTCACCTCTCATCCATGAGGCTTCATCACTTCTAAACTGACTGGTTGGGAGTTCCAGATTTTTAGGAGCCACTAACACTATTGAAGCTTTTGTCGGTTGGGTGTGTGTTGCCCCTCGCCTCATTATGCGAGTCGTTATGTCCTTCCCTCTCACAATGGGATTTGTTAGGTTCCTTTGTGGCCAGGTGAGAATGAGTTCTGTTCTTCCTGGGTAGAGAATGTAAAGCAAGTCCAGATGCTACTATTGAAACTACTAGGATAACCATGACCTGGATGACTGAGAACCTTCACAGACAAAGGTCTTAGGAGCCGAGTGTGCAACTCATGAACAGCTCAGCAGTGTGAATTTATGTCTGATACAGTAGCTCAACCCCAAAGATGGTCATATGACTACTTCAATCAGGCTACTGATGAGTTTGTGTGACAAACGTCTACCATATTAACATGACGTATTCGCAGGCCACAGAACAGCATCACTTGAGTTGGTGAAACCAAAGTCAACCTCAAGAGGGGAGGAAAACCCCCCAGAAACAAATGATAGATGACGATATTTATATATTTTTTTAACCTTTATTTATCCCCTTAGGGAAATTCAACCTCTGCATTTAACCCATCCTACTATACATATTAGGAGCAGGAAGCAGTGGGCTGCCGTGGTGCAGCGCCCGGGGAGCAGTCAGGGGTTAAGGGCCTTGCTCAAGGGCCCAACAGTGGCCACAGTGGGATTTGATCCTCTGACTTTCTGATCAGTAGTCAGGGGTTTAGCCTGTTGCGCCACCACTGCCCCCAAAGGCCATATGCCAATCAAATCAAACTTCTATCAAATCAACTCAACATTAATAACTTGCTGATTCATTTATCCGTCACCCAAACCCAAAAGACAGAACATTAAAATCTAAAGACAATCATACAAATTTAACCCATCACCATTCACTGACAGGATTATGTTCCATTGCATGTGGTTGACATCATGTGTTGTTCTTTTAAAATAAACACTGCATGCTAAAGTCTATAAGGAGCTAGAGTGCGAACACACAAGCCACAGGACCATCAGCAACTTCCTGCTGAAACATCCGATACAGTACTCGGGTTGAGTTTCGGCTGGCAAAATGTTTGGTGCCATTTGACGTTAGCTTGAGATCACAGATTTTCAATATGGAGTGATAATTAGTGGTATAATAAACATTATTTGGTTCACATGACCCTAAAGTGTTACCAGGGACTGTATACTACACTTTAAAAAGATGCTGATGTTGTGTCACTCGGGCAGCAAGCAACAACAAACAACACAAAACTGTTTCTTCACATGTTAGACCGGATTTTTTTAGCAAATAACATCTGACTGTTACTGGTAGCATGAGACTTTGTAAAATTCCTCTTCTAAATTTGTCTGAATTTCAGGTTGCAAATCCAATAATTTGTCTGACAAGGGCAGCTCAGGTCAGACTGCAAGTGGATCAGAGCAGTTTAGATTGAATCTCTAAACCTCTCACAATACTAAGTAATCTGTGCTGTGAAACGTTTCCAAGCAAACTTTCAGCCCTTTTTTTAAACCCTGATTTTTGGATACAGAAGTACTGTGTAAAACTCCAGCCTCGGAGAAATGTGTAGCTTTGTGATCACATTGATCAATAAGTAGTTTTAGGTAAGAACCACAGGAAGGTGTACCTAAAAAAAGAAAGGCAGCATGTATGTGGGTATTTGAGGGTTAATTGCCAGTAGTAGGCCACATATGAAGTGTGACACATACTGGCAGTCATAGAGCCTCATGTTTCTAGCATGTGTGAGTGAAGGTATGTGGTTATTTTAGTCTCCATCTGTGTGCACACACAACTGTACTGGTACTAACTCACATTACTTAGAGGCAAGAAAGTGACAGACTGGCCTGAGCATGAGAGGAAAGCAGAGGCCAGAGCCCCTAAGTTAAACCAAAATTCCAATGCTCCAGGAGCCCCCTCCTCCCCTTTTCTCACAGTATAACCCTGACCTGACTCTGGTCTGACCCTCTAGCTTTCCCTGGCCTGATGTGTTCTGACAGCGTGGCTCGGCTGTTTAGCAGTTGTCAGGGCTGAATAATCCTCCAAGAGAGAACAGCCTTTTCTGCTCATCTCGCCAGATCAGCATTTCTGAGAGATATTTGGATGTGAAGAATATGGAAGCTCTGCCTTTCAGGCACAGCGGATGAAAGGACATAAAAGAAACGGATGCCAAACCTCAGGCAGTCTCACCCTTTTGAATGTAATGTAGGCAATAAAAAAAATCAGGGTCTAGAACCACCTGCTACTATTAGGTGTTTATTTTTGAGCAACAGGTTAGACAACTACACACCTTTGTTATGCTGCAACCGTAAATGCTGTCACGTTACAGGTATTGAAGGCAGGAAAATAAAATGAAGCTTTACATAGACAGGAAAAAGAAGAAGAGCTATTTTCGTGCACTTTTAACAGAGATCTACATAATTGAGATTTTGAGCGAGCCACAAGATTTCAATTAAAAATCAATTTAAACTGCAACAGTCCAAAACGAGCAAGATTCACTTCAGAACCTCTTTCTCAAGTTCACTATCTATTGTTTGTGTTGTAAGGTCACACATTAGGAAAGCTCTACAAGCATTCCCATTGCAACAAATGTGGTGCGCTGAGGAACACTTTTACTGATGCTTGACAGCATGTGTAGCCAGCTGAGGCCTCAGGCAGTAGTGAGTCTGGAATGCCTACAACAGGTGTGAGGGCACCTGCCACTTCGCACAAACACCCTTTAACTTTTCCCAGCATACCCTTATGCTGTTTGCTGACTCAGAGGCATTTTGTCTCAATTGATTTTACTAACATAACTTACATGCTCTCGATGCTCGAACTGTTGGCACACTGACAGATAAGTTAAGGGAGTGTGTTGTTTGTATCTGCTTGTGTAATATCTCCTCCCCCATATTTCCACACACATTTTGAAAACACACAAAACTCTCAGCAGTATCCAGAACTGTGATACACGCAGCTGGAACATAATTAGTAGACATGGTTAATTTTACTTTTGCCTCTCCTACAATCAGCCCAAATCACTGATGATGTTTGCCACAGCATCTATTATTCACCATCAAAACAGCAGAGTCTCTTATCCTGACAGGTGGTCAGTGAAACCAGACCACAGGACAAATGGGCTCTGCTGTTCTATGCCTTCCTTTTTACGCTTTCCCTTTTCCACATCCATCTCAGGTCAGGCTATTTCAGGATTTTTTTGAGGCGTCAGCATATTTTTCTGAGCAGCTGAATAAGCTGTCTATGAGGTTGTGCCATTAACCTGGCTCTAACCTAGTCTATGACCAGGAAAAACTGCCTGCATACGCTAAATATTAAAGTTGAGGATGAAAAGGTGTGACAGAGATATTAATGCAAAGTTGAGATTTCTAACTGTCTGCATGTTGCGCTATATTCCCTCTACAGTGTTGGAGGTAAGTAAAATTACAGCTCATTTACAGCAACTTTTTACATCAGAGTTTATATGAAATATTGTGGTTAACCCTTTAAGACTGAGTGTGTCGTCAACGACTCGTTTCCACAAGCACACTTTGAACTGCCGTAATTATGTCACGGTTTACGCTATCGGAAAAAAATCCAACGGATTCCTGGGGGGGTAAGAATGAAATTATCGTATTGACACTATATCATATAGTGTCATTGCAGTAATTTCATTCGTACCCCCCCAGGAAGCTCGCGAAGCAGCCCCTTTGTTCCCAGGGAAAACACACACAGCGGTGGAACAGAGAATTGTCCACCTGTACATAGTGTTTCCATTTTATGGCCTGTTTTTGCTCATTTAGAGCCAAAGACTCACAATTTTTATTGTAAATAGTTTTCTACTTTTCAAAGTTCAACTTTAACATGCCAAATCTGTTATCTATGCTCAGTTTAATAGTTCCCCCCCCCCACTAAAACACTAAAATCAAATCCTGTTGTGTGTTTTTCTTCATTTTAAACCATCATTACACTCTTACACTCAGGCAGTAAATTATAAACTGCCAGTAATTGAAAGTTTGTTCTGAAAAAATGGGCACAAGCACTCACTCACAGGATATTTTCTGACCCCCTTTGTAGTCAAAATAAGAAAAAACAACCTACATTTTGAGGCTTAGGTCTTAAAGGGTTAAACAACATGCACTGTGTGAAATGCAACACATTTTAGTGCATCTACTCATTTATAAAGTTTCTTGCTAAAATATGTAAGGAAACTTATTTTGCATTTTAAGTATTAATTAATGTAACTCCTTCTGTGGGCATCTAAATGTACACAGTTACAATGATATAAAACATGTCATCATAGGAGCAGCTGTAATTGTGGACAAATGCTACACATTAATAAAGACTTAACATTTTCTCAGATCACACTAAGTCTTTGTTAAGTGCAGTTATTCATTAACATTAAAACACCCTCTTATTTTCCTTTCCTGAATACAGTTTTCATTTAATGGATTAATCATTTTTCCCAAGTGAGGACATGAACACAAATGACTATCAAGAGTTGTTTCCAAGTAAAACATGATTCACTTGAAGGTCCATCATGGAATAAAACTGGATGTTTTTCAAATCAGCTTACTTAGGGGACATTATGAGCTGTTTACTAGGTGAAAAAAAGGTCGGCTCTGCTTCATCTTTAGGTTCCAGATGCTTACTTCCTGTGTTGAGTCTCCAGACTGCTGATAGTATTGTGTTCGGGTCAGGAAGAAAAGGAAACCAGTGACCGCCACTCCTTCAACAACAGGTTCAATGAGAACTGCAGACAGACTGTGACAACAAAATGGGTCTTCCTCCAACCATGGAAAACCCTTTTACTGACAAGGCCTTCAAATCATCCAGACTTGGCATTTGTAGTCAGCAAGAAAGATGTGAGTAAAACCAAAGGGTGGTCAGCTCACATTAATACTGGTAGTGTTTTGTGACTCATAAGCAAAATACCAGTAGAAAACAGCTGAAGCCATCCCCACTGGATGGTTCTCGTGGTTGGTTCAAAGGAATTTCCTTTAAACAGCTCTTTTCAAGTGGTAACTGCAAAGGTGGCTAGTTGTGGTGGGGATCAGGGTGTCAAACAGATGGAAGCTGGAGGAAAAAAGTGAGTAAGCAGCCGAGAAGGTCACCAAGTGGGAGAGAGCTCACACATGTATCACACCTAAGGGAGTGTATAGTTTGTAGGAGTGTAGTTTGTAAGTTTGTACGGGAAACTAAATAATTAAGGTTTAAATTATTCACATCTTTAAAAAGAAACAATAGGTCCAGTTTGGAGACACTGGGCCAGAATATCAGAAAATTAAAGACGCTGAATGTGCAGTGACAACAGCTTTCCTGTAAAGCTAAATTTTGACAACCTGGTTGCTGACAGAGAAGAAGACATTGAGCCTCAGGCTTAGGTGACATCATTTCCTGTTATGACATAGAGCTCTAAATCGAGCGTGCGTATATAAGCGCTCAGTGCACTGTTGTAACCGCAAACAGCTTGCGAGGCTTTCTGAATCACATTCAGCTAATTACATGGTTTTTACCAGAGATGCAGCAGTCAAAACTTCCTTTCCTGATTTATCATCGGAATGTCCTATCTCCAAATGTGTTGCTTCTTGGTGCACTGTTCAGCCCGGTTATGACCCACATCATCTAACATGTTATGGATAAAGCCAGAAATAATCAGCCTTTCAGGAGGCAAAATTATTAGGACAAGTGATGTTATTACAGAGACTTATAAGAAGTATAGCTTTTATAGAAGATCTCTGCATGGGCACCCGAAAGGCCATTTATTCCTGTCTTGAGGCCTAGTCAGCCAACTGACTATCATGGGATAATCATGGGAACCAAATTGGGTCGATTATGCAAAAAACAAATGTAATAAAATGCTTCCATCATAAACAGCTGGCCGTCCAAAAAAGACACACAAAAACAAGCAAAACATGTACACAAGGCTTACTTTTTCTTGTTTGGGTATTTTTTGCTATTTTTCCTTGACCATGATCATCTCTGTTTTGGCTTATAATCAGTCTTAATCTGAGTCGCATCCGATTTAAGGCAGAGGATTATACAAGGGCAAAGTAAGAATGAAAGCCCAGGATTAGAAGGACTCTGGCAATATTCACTGTAGGACCGTGGAAACTCTGAGTGCAAGCATCAAACTGTTGTTTGAATAGGTATGGTAAGGTGTGTTTATTCACTGTGACTATTTGTGACCTGACATCTTTAGCTGAAAACCTCAAGTGAAACTTCCTCAGGGCGTGGAAAGTTTATACCAGCTGAAGTCACTGAGCTGGAGACGTAATCCTGTTTCACCTATAAATTGTGGTCATTGTGGTGATTCACTAACGCAAAATTAGAAGGATAATACAAATGTTGCACTGAAATCCAGAGGGACCGATTTATTGATTACTGAGATCTGATCAGATCTTTAATTCAACGTCTTTAATGTGGCTGGCACTCAAAACGCTAACCCCAAACTCCTGCTGGCGTGACAAAGCAGAACACGCCAGATGTTTAGTTCTTTTTACCACTGGATGATTAGTCAATGCTGGGTGGTCAGCCAAGGGACACTCTGGCTCTGAGATCAGACAAGCTCGCGCCATGTACTCATTCAACCTGGTTAACCTCACAGAGCATACTCCCATACCATGTCTCTCCTATCATCTCTACTTTATTATCAGTATGTAACATAAACCATCATCTGTCCTGCACAGGCTTATGTTACCTTACATTTGGGTCAGATGTTATTAAGCATCAAGGGCCAAAAGACAGCTAAACTCATTTTTGATGATGCACAACTAAGACTAGAGTATTTCACTCTAGAAAATCTAAATCTAAACTTATCAGTACTGAAGATATAACACCTGTCATACTCTGTCTGCAGTATCCCTAAATTCTATGACATCCATGTTACTTCCTAAGATATCACACAAATAAAATGTACAACTTGTGGAACTACAGCGACCTTTATATATCTGTTGACGGTGGTTATCACTTCAGTAATTACTGTAGTCATTACTAGAACAATTTATGACAATTACGTTAAAGAATGTAACGCAGCGTATGCTATTATCCCTGTCATTACATTAGTTTAATGTTGTAGGTTCATGGTGGTTGTGGAGAACAAGCATATCATTCCAGTTTAGAAAAAAAGGAGGCTAACAAGCAACCACATGGCTTCAATTTCCACATGAAGAGGTCTCAAGTCCCAGATGGCTTCAGAGCTCCAGTTCCGTAATGGGTGTCAGACACACAGTGTGTGCATGCAAGCGTGCATGTGTCCAATGGAAGCAAAAAATAAAAGTATAAAAAGAGAGATAAGGGTCAGAAGGAGGTGTTTTTTTTCTATTTTCAGCAGGGGCAAAGTAAGGTAGGTAATGATACAGTGGCTTCTGTTCCAGGTTCACGGACTACCATCAACTACACCCTTAACAGACCTTTTATTCATTTCCTCTCAACATATAGCTGTTCTGGTAGTTTAAAAAGGCATGTAATTAAAAAAGGAGCCCCTCAGAGACTAGAAATCACTTAGTCACCCCACAGCAAAGCTAAGCGAGCTGGTACAAAATGATTAATAGCTGTCCCCTGATTTAAAGGAAGGTATGGAGTCTAGATAAGACTTTAGAGATACAGTAAAGCTGCACAAGTTTAAAAACTGTACACTCAAGGTTCTAATTGAAGTAAGGGAATGATTCAGTAAAAGTGTATCATAACTGGCATAAAAATACATTGTACTACTAAGGCCCCGTCCACACGAAGCCAAAACGCTTCTAGTTTCAAAAACTTTCTTCGTAAAGACGGAGCCGTTTCAGTAAATGTGTCCGTCCACACGAATTCACTTGATGCGCCTGAAAACGATGTAAAACACATGCCAGGCCTGTTGGTGGCGCTGTGACGGCATAACGGAACTGGCGGCGGGACTTTAGGCATGTGCATAAATCTGTATACAACGCAAACATAGAACATGAAGTGGCATATTGTGCTTTCCATATCTGTTTGGTGATTTTCTGAATTTGGCGCATGCACATTTCTCGAGAGGCGGAGCTATGATGCAAGCGTTTCAGAAAAGAGGGGAATAGAGTGTAAAAATAAAACCGCCAAACCCCCGTTCTCAAATCTTTCCACTCTGGGACCTGGTTTCAGAAATGATCGTTTTTAGACCCCAAAACGCCGGCTTCGTGTGGACGATACACCGGTTTGATGAATTATTTGTGCGTTTAGGCCTGGGTTCGTTTTCGTGGGGCCTAAGTCATATCTTGTTTGCAATCTTCAAACGTGCTGCACCCAATGACCAGTAATCACATACACACTGATGATGTGTGTATGTAAAAAAAAAAGCCCAGATGCTTCCATACCATCTGAACCGTTCAGACATAATAAAGGATGGAAATGTCAAAAGCCCCATGCTACCAAACATGTTTTGCAGGTGTGATGTGTGCATGGACAATGGCCAATTGTTTACCCTCACTCCAGAGGTTCTTCTCAGGGCTTGCTATTAGTGGCTATTGAGTCACAGCGAAGCCGGACAAACTGCGTACTAACTTAATCTTCTTTTGACTGAACAGGGGCAAACACTGAGACCATATAAACTAGAAAATCAATGTAAAAACTGAGGAGATGAGTAATACCACTGTAGGCCAATAAGAGAGAATGTAAGAGAAAATGTAACTGCCTTGATTGCCAGTGCTTACGAAGAGAGTTGCTGTCTTTCTTGCTGTCTGGGTCATTTTTCTTCTGTCTCCCTCTGTTTATTTTGAAAGTCTGTAGTTTTTAGGCATAGAAAATAGCAGCATACATGGATTGTGTGGCCCAGGGGAAAAACATCCAGAACACAGAGACTGGGGAAAAGCACAAGGCTTGGAATAGCTTGTTATCCCCAAGGGGTCTTTCTGTCCTGCCCCACTGTCCCTCTGCCTTATCTTTTTTTTTCCACAGTTAAGCACACAGAACATAGATTCACCAACAGCACTCACCATCCCACACTACCTATCCCTGTCCCCATCTTGACAAAGGAAATAACAACATGGAATCGGAGGAAGGGGGCTCACCTCACCCTTCATCTGACCCAGCCTGAGAACAGTCTCTGGTCATTGCTGCTGCCTTGGAGGAGGTGGAGGGGTGTCTAATTATAACAATGACCACACTAAGTTATAGATGCTCGAGTAGCCGGCCTGTCAGAGAGGCCTTGTTTCCCAGAGTGGCAGCACTTTTTCGAGGGGTGGTATGAGGAGGACAGGAATGTCAAGGGAACAGTATTCATAAACACAAAACCACGGGATCCTGCTGAGAAAGCCACATTCTCATAAATGGATCCTCTTCCTGGCAAGGATTCAGTCATAATACAGGCAGTGAAGTTGGAGGAAAACTTCATGCAGAGTTAAAATAACTGCTGTTATTACATTAGAAAAGTTTTGTAAGCTCATCTTGAAATATGAAGTTGAACAATTAAAATTACACGGTTAAGAAATGCACTAGAGAAATGTTAAGGGAAGTTGCAACATCAAGCTGACAGTCATGCTATTTTTAATTCCCATCTTGTATCTCTATCTCTAACCATTTACAAAAATATCCTGCTAAATTCTACAACAAACCTCTTCCACAGCACCAGGTCATCAGCAAGCTCACCACATAAGATAGCTTCCACTCTTTTACACTACAATACGCCCACCACACAGCAGCACAGCACTACATTTTACAATGCCAAACAGATTAAATTATTCAAGACGTTGAACACATAGAATGATGATGAGGAAAGACCGACCAGGGCTAAAGTCAGCTGGTCACAAGGCGAAGGCTAAACAGAAATTATGCTAGGTTCACTGATGCACACTCCACTGGCGATTTGTTTTCATGTTCAACTTATGCTTACAAGGACAGAAACACAGGATTATGGTACACGGAAGAGCAGCCGTCTTACACTGGAGGGAAACTGTAACTTCACCACGACAGGAGGAGGTTAAGTATTTGGAGCAAAAACAAATTCAAAGTGGCATCTAAAAAATACACAAACGAGACACAATCATAAAGGGGAAATTCCAAGATAGCCCAATTTAGCCTTTACACAAATACCAAAAAAACAAACTGTTCAGCTATTATCCCATGGGGCCATCTCTCATGTCCTCAGCGGTGTGGCATTTTCAGCCTGAGTGACAATTTAGAATCGCGACAGTAGTGCGACCTCAATTTCACTAATGCTTGATTTGGGTAATTTATAGACAGACTAGCCCGTGCATGAGTCACATGTCTGGCAACGGTTTCCTCGACCGAAAGTGATAAAATAACACATAATGGTAAAGAATGTCACATTTTGTCGCAAGTAAATGGTAAATGGTAAATGGTCTGCACTTATATAGCGCCTTTCTACCTTAGTGGTACTCAAAGCGCTTTACAATGTGTTTCGCATTCACCCATTCATTCACACATTCACACACCAATGGCAACAGAACTTCCATGCAAGGTGCCTGCCTGCCATTGGGAGCAACTTGGGGTTCAGTGTCTTGCCCAAGGACACTTCGGCATGTGGAGGGGCCAGGGATCGAACCGCCAACCTTGCGATCAGTGGACAACCCGGTCTACCACCTGAGCCACAGCCGCAATAAATCTGCAATTAATGACGGTTTTAATTTTCAACTAATCGGTCATTTTAGCAATTAATCAATTGATCATTTAGTCAATGAAATAAAAAACGGTACACACAATTTGTCAGATTCCAATATTAAATCTATAATATATGCTTTTAGTCCGACCAATAGTCCAAACCTAACTCAAAATTCCTGAAAAATTCATTTTCACTTGATTGTCAAACCTTTTAGATGGTGAGTTCTTAAAAATGCGCTCTCTGGATAATGAAGCACAAACAACTAGAACAGTGCAATAAATGTAAATAGTGTATTATGCTATGTGATGAGACTACATACGGTCTAACTTATGTAAAAAAAAAAGGCCTTGCAACATTGTGATATTGCTAAAGTGTTAGATTTTTGACTTGCATTACTTACATGACAATAAAGCTGCAGTTTTTTTTTTATCTTATAAGATTGTTCTAGCATTAAAATGCAAAAATGCTTTCACTAATGGACACTAGGGCTGGTGCACCGCTACGGCTCGAGCCGAATATTCGAATAGTCGTCATTAATTTGACCCGAATATTCGAAGAACGGCAATTGCTATTCCGAACAGCCCTAATAGACACCATAACTACACTCCTACTGACAATTATAGTTTGTCCAATGTATGAAAATCTTAGAAAAAGATACTCATAATTATTATCATCATCGTGGCGGTGTGAGCATCTACGTATTATATGATATATGTCATAAATATAGTCCTGAGTTAAAATCTACTAGATTGCTTTGGCTTTTCTGTGTAGGTTTTTTTCCTCTTCAGGGCTGCAAAGATTTCACACATGCATGTTTGGTGAATGGGAAACTCAAAATAGCATGTAGGTGTGAGTGTGACTGTGTGTCTATACTGTAGACGTGTAAAAGACAGATGCAGGGTGCGTCAGCCTATCGCTCAATGTGTAGTGACACAAGCTCCAAGACCCAGTCACCCTGAACAAAATAGGAGGGGGATACTACAGGCTATATTTCTAGGACATCTGAAAAGAAAACACTGAAACTGAAAAGACATTTCACGAGTCACACAGCAGGGCTAAAGCCTTTCTGTTTTTGTTTCATGGTTGGCAAAAGGCTTCACTATTTGGTGCATTTTGTGACACTGGTACGTTTGTAAGGACTTCTATCATAAAGCCGCCATTCAGGCAGACAAAAAGACTATTGTTGCCTCTCTCCAGTGAAATAATATTATCATGACAGATACAAT
Organism: Chromis chromis; assembly: GCA_900302755.1. Taxonomy (NCBI): domain Eukaryota; kingdom Metazoa; phylum Chordata; class Actinopteri; family Pomacentridae; genus Chromis; species Chromis chromis. The sequence goes on along the minus strand of OMNN01080422.1, from coordinate 6,580 downwards.
GAATGCTGCCGATTGAAGAGCTATGAGAAAGCCATGACTAGACATTAAATGTGATCTAAGAGTGAGACATGAAGATTCAGTGAATGTGGTATTTAAGTCAAACTACTACCAGACTAACTGACTATCTACTATATATTATATATAAGTATATTATAATCTGCAACACTGGTGCAAAGCTGGCATCCAGAAAAGAATTCAAGGTTTTTTTATGCCTTAAAGTCTGAGTTTGCAGTAGAAATTTTAAAAAGACAAACCACCAACTCTTGAAAGTTCTAAAAAAGGTTAATGCTGCTGACTGAGGCCCATTGACAGAAACAAAATAACGGCTCACATGCTCGGCTTTACACGTGGCTGACATCCTGTTGGCATCAGAGAGGGTAGTCAGACCATTGTTAAAGACGTTTTATTCACGTCGAACTGTACAGCTGGATTCCAGATTACAGTTAAGGCTTTAAACAGACTTGGAGATAAAGAAAATATACATTAAGAAGAATGTAAATACAGTCACACTGGCTCAATACGCATACAAGAGAGGACACATGTATATCGGAACACATGCAATGCTCTAGTTGTAAATGGACACCACAGAAAGTTTATTGATTTGTCTGTGGCAAGAGGGATTATCTACCATAAGTGAGTGGTTGACTCATTTGGACCTGATCTCTCTATGCATTTTCCTTTTTTAAATTTCTGCAAATCTTGAACAGAAACTGGAAATCAAACCAGTTGACAGTGAGAAGCAGACTGAGGGACACAAACGATGAGGTATGGATGGGATTTTTACATGCTACAGTGATCATCATATAAAAAGTGTAACAGAGCTATCATGTTTCTGATGTTAAACTTCCTCATCAAACTAAAAGCGGCGTCACACATTGAAGGCTGCACATAGCAACAATACAAACAATACAAACCCCTCTAAGCCCGCTATGCTTTGGGCTTATGGATGTGTGCATGTACACCAAAGCAAAAAAGAACTCATTGTCCTCGTTGTTATTGTTTGTCAAACTCCTAACGATAATAATAAACTTTATTTCCATTCAAAATTGGTTACACGGTGCTCAAATGCATTAAAAAGTAAAAGAACATTAAAAGAATACAATAAACCATCAAAAATGTAATAATAAAATGTTAAAAAATATATAAAGTAGTATACAAATGCCTGTCTGTAAAGGTGGGGGGTCCCTCTTTATTTTAGGCCTGGACTGTAGAACTTAAACAACAAATGATTGTCTGATCTGAGGGGTCTACGTGCAGAATAATGGGTTAAAAGCTCTGGAGCCGGATATTGAACTTCATAACAAATGGAGAGCCAGTGTATTTCAGCCAGCACTTGAGACTTAAGATGTCAAGTTTTGAATCAACTGTAAACGAGCAGCTGCTGCATTGTTAAGCCAAGTGAATGGTGAGTCGCAGTAGTCCAGGTGGGAGACAATGAGGGTGTGAATAAGCTGACCAACAACATTTTTGGAGAGCATCGGGTGGATCTTGGCAATGCTTTTGTTTTGTAGATAGCAGGATGGAACTAGAGCCTTGATGTGCTGGTTTAAATTGAAGTTGTGATCAAAAACAACTCCCTAGTGATTGGTGTTCATTATTAGTGGTCCAAGGTGGAAAGTGATGCTGCTAGGAATGTGATTGCAGCCAAGTTGTAGTAAATTAGAAGCTATCAAGTCTTCAGTTGTGGTAATGCAAGAAAGAAGACAGTCTTGTGAGTGTATGTTTATACAGGAAAATATTATATCTTGTGTATCTATAAGGACACAACTAGTTCACAAAAACATGTCTCCCCCAGCTCCCTATGCCTCCATAGTGTTGTACATCAATTAGCAACAGCTCATATTTAAAATAAGGGTAAATGATAGAGGTGATGTGCACTCGCCATTAGCGACATGCACATCTGTTACATTACACTGACAACAAAACCATAATGAAGGGGGGGTGGTGGATGACAGTAAAACAAAGACTACCAGACATCTGCCAGAGGATGAGAGCTAGATCCTGCAGGAGATCTTTCATTCAGACTGTCTGTAACCTCCCCCACCCCACATATGAACCAGCGAGACGCACAGTTAACCTTCCAGAGGGGACCACGCTTGGCATGACATGACATACAGACCAGCTACTGGCCTACTTCTGGATGCTGGAGTGTCTGCTGTCTGTGCAGTGGCTATGTGGGGTAAAACCCCTGGCTGTCTCCACTGACAAGAACCATGCTCATGATTCTGATTTGGACACTTGTCTCACACTTGCTGATAATACATGAACAAAATGCGGAACATGAGGCTGTCAAGAAACAAAATGAGAAATGGCTCAAACAGATACTGTTTGTTGGAGTGTATAACCCGATAATTGAGCATAGAGACTCGTGGTCCATCATAAACACATTTCTCTCCATCCTGGCCGGAGTTAACATGTCATTTAACTGCTGGAAAGCCCGTGAAGAGCGAGTGATGCAGGATGAGAAATTCCCCCAAGAGAAGCGCACATTCACAGTCCAACCACAGAGGGTTTGTTAACGCCGGCCATCTACTCTTACGGTAAACTGTGTCTGTTCTCCAGAATAAGAACTAGCTTAATGTTCATCTCTATTATTCACACTGAAGCAGCCGTACACGTGCGTCTAGTCGTTACAACTGGTGGGAATTGCTTCATTTAAGGGTCTGTAGTGAATTAGGCAAGTTGTAAAAAACACACACACACAAAAGGCCCAGATAAAAAGTATTTTCTGGCCACCCACACAGCAGCGTCTCCTAATCATTACAAAAACTAGCTAGCAAACCGTCGCCGCTGCTTACCTTTTGGAGAGCTTCTTCTGCCGCGCTGTACCTACAAGTAGAACCGAAATCCACTATTCTCATTATTCTCTCCCTCGCTGTCAACGGGGAGCTTCTTTTTTTTTTACGCTGCTACCGTGATGAAGGCTTGTCGTTGCCCTCCCCGGCTGTCGACGAAGGAATCGCTGCTGGTCAAACGGAGTCGCCCCCTGCCCAGCTACACATGCCGCCGCCGCCGCCGCGAGCCTCAACAGTGCGAGCTGCAGCTGTTAACTGACAGGGCGACGCACGCGCACGAGCAACGGCGGAAGGCGTGTCTCGCGACCGAAAGTTTCAACCGACAGTGTGCAGGAACTGGGCTCAAAAACACGTATAAAACGAGCAAATGAACGTAAATCAAAGCAGAAAGTGAGTAGGTGCTTCTTCCATTTTACTTTGTGTGGAAGTTTTAAAGTGTTGATAGAAGAAACCTCGCAGACGCTACAGCTGAGTGACGGTAAGCTTAACCGTTATTGCAGCATTAGCTTCATGTAGCATCCATGCTAATCACGTATTTAATGGCACTTAACAAGTTTCTGACTTAAAAAATAATAGTAGTAGAAAATTAGCACGGTGAATACACTCTTTACGAAAAGAAGTAATCTTGCGCCCTCTGTTGGATAAACATTAGACATGCAGGCATGAGATAAGAAACCTTTTTGATCCCTCACAGGGGAAATGTACATGTTACAGCATCTAGATACAAATGAGGCATGGAAGAAGCAAGAGAAAAAATACAAAAGTGCAATAAGGTTAAAAATAAAGATATAAGAAAGACTATGGACATCTTTCACATGCACATACTACCTCATGAAGCTGATTGAGAGAATGCCAAGAGTGAGCAAAGCTGTCATCAAAGCAAAAGGTATTAACCATATTCTGATTTGTTTAACACTTTTTTGTTTACAACATAATTCCATGTGTGTTCTTTCATAGTTTTGATGTCTTCAGTACTAACCTACACTGTAGAAAATAATTAAAATAAATAAAAAACATAAAATGAGTAGGTGTATCCAAACTTTTGACTGATACTGTATGTGGCATGATGAATATACATATGTATAGGTACAGGTATGACATGGTTAGTTTAGGAATGAATATCCATATGTATATTCATCATGTCATACCTGTCTACTAACATTAAAAATCTATCTGAATAAAGTGGAAAACGCAGGGTCTAAGTTCTAAAGTATAGTCTCTTTTCCCATCAAATACCAAAAACAAAAAATTAGAAAACAGAAACTTGAATAATGGGCTCTGTTTTCCCCCCGCTGTTGTTTTAAAATGAACAAAAAAAGATAAATGGGCCATTTGATGCAAAAATAAATAAATTTAATCCCAGGATTAGTCAACAGTTTGACCTGCATGACATACCAGGAGAAAGCATTTGCTGTCTAAAAAGTACATTAGATCAAAACCGAATAATGTACTTTTCAGGAGAAGAACTTCATACCATCTGTGAAACATAGTGGTAGAAATATTACGCCTCGGGGACTCGGCAGCTCACAGTCAAAAACTCCACTATGAATTCGGCATCATATCAAAGAATGCTTGAAGATAATGTGAGGCCATCTGTCCCAAAGTTGAAATTGTGCCAGTAGTGGACCTTTCAACAGGGTAATGATCCTGTATTGTACACACTTGTATTGCACATGCTAGCAGAATGGCACTAGCTGATCAACACTACCCCAACACTCAGCAAATCCACCAAGGAATGGCTCAAAATGAAGAAATGGGTCATTATAGAATGACCTAATTAGACAAACTTTGTTAATGGCGGCTTATTTCCTATAAGTGTTTCAGTAAGCCATGGCACAGTGAGCACCTTGCATATTGAGCAATGGGCACAATACAATGCTCCTTCAGTCAGCTCACCTAAAGTTAATGCAGTTATTTGTAATGTTATGAGTTATGGCTGTGTTTTTCCCACTATTATAAGCCAAGATTTCTGCTTTGAAAAGGTTTGTTTGCCTGCACAAAGACAAGAAGGGTCTTAAGATGAGCAAGAATCCTCCCAGTGATGGTCTTTGCTGGCAGGAGCATTGGAGCATCTGGCAGGAATTAGACAAAGCACATGACTTTTTATATCAGTGGTTCTCAACTGGTGGGTCGGGACCCAAAAGTGGGTCGCGAAGCCATTTTCAGAGGGTCGCAGAAGCAGGATATTTAGTGTGGTGACACCAGTAGTTGCCCACTATTAACCTCTAGATGTGGCTCTGCCAGCATATTGGAGACATTTACGCTAAAACGTGCCAAAAATAAACCAACATGTGCTCAGAATCTGTCAGAATGGGACAAAATATGTCCAAAACTTGGCAAAAGTGTCCAAATATACCAAAATGAGCAAAAAATAAGCCAACATTTCCCCAAGCTGTATCAAATTGTGTTGAGACTACACCCAGATAAACCTTAGTTTGTTAACAGGAACAGCAAACTTCAAAAAATTGGGTCGCGACCGTTATTAATAGAGACATAGTGGGTCCTGAGGCTGGACCAGTTGAGAACCACTGTTTTATATCATAGACTGTACACACCGATTAGCCACAGCAGTAAACCCACCTGCCTAATATGAAGTTGGTGCTCCTTGTGCAGCCAAAACAGCTCTAACTCAGCAGGTCATGGACACGGGACATCTTGGAGTGTCCTGTGGTGTGTGCCGCCGGGACATTGGCAATTTATCCTTAGACTGGGATCTTGGTGTTTTCTAGACAATGTTTGCAACTATGTTTGGAAGGGTGGTATGTGTCAAAGTAACATCCACGTTAATGCCAGGATCCAAGGTTTCCCAGCAGACCTGTGGCTGATCAGTGCATACACCCTCCTTGGGTTGCAGTTTGAGTTAGCAGCCACAGAGTAAGTAATTGATAATATGGTGTCTGCGTTTAAGTGTTCCAGCTCTTTGATGCTTACTGCTAGCTGATTGGCCACTTAAATGGAACAAATTTATCCTCAGTTTGATTTTTAAGACCTGTGATTTTCCTGCAATGACAAGTCAGAGTGTTTGCTTCACTGCAGCCATTTTGACTTGTCTCAACAGGAAAAGCACAAGTGAGACCAATTGCTTTAACAGTGCCTCAGGTCCATAAACCATGACAGTGAGCAAGACTGTATGATACAAGAACCTGGGGACTAGCTCACCTAAAGGGAATTCTGTCATTTTTTTAAGGTTCCATATTGTGCCCATTTTCAGCACATTACAGTTTTTCTCAATTGGTTTGGCTCATTTCTTGAAACAGAAATTACATTCTCAAAACTACATGGACAAACCTCCAAACTACTTCGCAATTGTTCTGAACAGACTTGAATTTCTCATTCATTTCATCACATTGCAAATGTTTTAGTACATGTCTCAATATCTCAGTACATCTTTGCACATGATTACAGTTTTTCTCCATTGGTTTGGCTCATTTCTTGAAACAGAAATTTAATTCTCCAAACTACATGGACAAACCTCCAAACCACTTGGCAATTGTTCACAACAGACTTGAATTTCTTCCTTCATTTCATTAAAGTTGCAAATGTCTAAGTACATGTCTCAATGTCTCAGTACATCTTTGCACATGATTCAGCACAGGTAGCCTGCATTTAGCACAGTTTCCAATTGAATAGATCTTGTTGATCTAAACTGATTGTTGACTTCACAATCTAATGGTTGTTCTCTCCAAAACACGTCAGCATCATTTCATTGTAGAAGTCATCACATGCACAATAGTCTGTTCAATTGTCAGACTTAGTCAAGAACATACTGTTCTGAGGATGGTGTG
>OMNN01080419.1:2247-13004 GCA_900302755.1 Chromis chromis | reverse complement strand
CACTTTCTATGCCCAAACCATGGTTTACTATGGTTACTATGCATAGTGACCCGTTATATTTTTTATCATTAAAAGTAAGATAGTAAATACACAAAGCCCACAACTGAAAGGGAATAGGATGAAAGTAATGTGAGATAAGCCTGCATATCTTATCATTGAAAATATCTTAATTGTTTAAGTCAAAATGTGTTTTCATTATCAAATGTGCTAAAGCCTTACAGATTATTATTTTTTAGTCTAGGGAAACTGGAGGAAGTATGAAAGGGAGAGCAGAGTCTACTCAGGGACTGATTACAGAGGCAGCAGCTCAGCAGCAGAACCCTGAACCACAAGTTAGGAATGAGAGATGAAGATGAGTCTATTGATAGTTTTGATTACTTTGCTCGCCACTTTACAGAACAGTGCGCTATTGTAGACTTAACATGTAAGGTTATACATGATTTTAATAATAATACGTTGTGATCTAATGTGGGCCGGTCTGAGGCATGAAACTCCAGGGCTGAAAATGAGTCCCACTCCGGCCCTGCTGGTGTACCTGTGTGTATCTTTCCTGTCTTCCTCAGGATTCTGCGCATAATTGGAACAGCTCACTGCCTCCATGCAGGCTCAACCATCGCTCTGAGTGAGTTCAAAATATCACATTTTGTCTTACTGTGTTGTCTAACTATTCACATCAGTGGATCTAATATTCAAATCCAAGTGCCATTATGCACTCTTCAACTTTGCCTTTCCTGGGATGAAAAATGGGTCATGAAACATGTTTATCCTGGAAAGGGGATTGCATTTCTAAAAAGGTTCACAACCATTGCTTTAGAATGAACCAGGATAGCTTTGTCCTAAGCTAAGCTAAGCTAAGCTAAGCTAATATATACGCAGACATGTGGTATTGATCCTAACTGTGGGTGAAAAGACAAAGCATATTTTCCAAAACCATTCCTATAAGGTATACTTTTACTTCAGTTGCTGCAAGATTACTTCAAATATTAAATTCAAAGTCTCTTGAGCAGCATTTTCTCCAAATTTCCTTGTAAATTTCTCATATTTGGCATCTCACACTAGAATCGTCACTAGAATTCGATTTTGATCAAAACAAATCTAATAATAGACGTATACATCTCTCTGTGAGGTTATAGAAACTACATGGGAGCAGTAGAATGGGGAAAAAGTTGTCCTCTTCCTCTTCTTATCAATTTAGAAAATGAAAAGAAAGCTGATAAAACCAATCAGCCTTTCCCTTTTTTTTGCAGAGCCACTGGTGGAACAAGGCTTTTCATTTAGGCCTGTTTTTTCCTCCTCCGTGACATGGCCACTCCAGGCTGCTCTTCACCTGATAAGTGCCTGTACGAGCTGGTTTATTGATGTCTGTATGTGGGTAACTTGTGTGTCCTCGAGTGTGTGCGCTCAAATGTATGTCCCTGAGAGCGTGTGTGTGCACTAACAGCAAACACAGTTGCACACATGAAGGTCTTGAAATGAACATTTACTGAATGTAAAGCTTAATCGATCGCTCTTTTTTGCAATCGATCAATCAATTACGACTAACCTGATGTAAGCCACCAGGTAGTGAAGAACAGGTGCACTTCCCTCGCTCTCTCCTGGCTGCCACGACAACGCCAGCTCCGTGTCAGATACCGCCATGACAACAGGCTGAGTGGGGGGCGTAGGGGGCATGCACATGTCTAATAGCGGAGAAAGAAATTGCATTCAGAAGGGAAGTATTAACGACACTTCTGTGGGAAAAATGGCATCGACTGTAAAATGGAGTCCTTCTACTCACATATTCTTACCATGTGAGGCGGTGCCGATGTCTCTGGGCATGCTGGGTCGACCCTCCCCTGCCCATCCATACGCCCCAACACTGACCCTGTACTTAGTGTTCACTCTTAAGTTACCAACGTCCACATCCTAGTAGGTGCATGTAGGAAAAACACAAAGGTGGATATTGGAAAAGAAGCATGGCAAAGGTGGTTAGAGGGAGATAAAACAAATAAGACAATAAGAACAAGTGCAAAAGAAATGAATGTTACTTACAAAGCTTGCTTGTCCGTCAAACTGGCCCTTTGAGAAAATAAGAGGTAAATAAATACTGAGTGCATCAAAGTGTGTACAATGTCCTAACTTAAATAAAATTACATATAATGCTGCTTTTACAGGCTGCATTGCTGTATACGGATGAAGAAGCACTGCTGCAAACATTCTGTTGGCTGTCACACGTAAGGTGTGACAGCCTGTCTAATATAAAAGCTAGGAGCAGGTCAGACCTGAAAAGTGATTATACTGAAAATAGTTGCATTGTTTTTCTAAGCACTTACTCCAATGTCTCAAAGTGACAGACAAAGATGCAACACTTATTCCAGCTAAAAGTGTTTACTCACAGTGGTCAGCATGTCTAAACTCAGAGGCACCTCCATCAAGGCTGATGCACCCACTGGACGGCCATTTTTCATCTCAGTGTAGAAGACCTGAATAGCACATACACATTTATGTTAGAGGAGAAACACTGTCTTTTTACAGTGTCACTGTAAACATGGGTCATGAGGAGGAAATACTATTAAGGAACAGGGCTATTTGGGAACTTCCAAAACAATTGGCCAAATGAACGCACATGTTTGTCAGTGAGTTGTGGGGAAGCCTGGTAGTTGACTAATCCTCTTAGTGCAGACATATGGTCAAAAGCAGAGCACACACAGTCAAACTGATCCACAATTTGTTAATGGTTGACTCAAAACAATCACTACACAGCAAGGAAGGAATAAAGGAACTGGGTTCTGGTACGGTATATCACATTCAAAGAGAGGACAGACATAAAATACATATCAGAATATTTAAAAAAGGCTGCAGTCTGTGCACATCTAGTTCCTACATACATTTCTGATTTATTATGGATGTATCAAGAGAAGCAAATCCCACTTGAGAGTGTCTAAAGTACAGCTTTTCTAGAGTGGAGCAAAACATCTATTGACAAGACAATAAATTAAGATTTGCGACCACATGTTTCAGAGATAGATTGCCTCTGACTACATATAAATTTGGCAGTGAAGGGGTTTCACCCAAACACTAGGAATTTCAAAATATCAGTCTAACCCTCAAGGCCATCTTGCAGGACATCGAGTTTGACAGGCACTTTAGGAGCAGAAAAAAGAGGGTTGGGGCCACTCATGGCAGCGGCTTGCAGAAGGAAATGGACATCCATTCAGTAAAAAGAGAGGAAATTTGATTTGTGACATATTTGAGAACTTGTTTTTTATGTTGCCTTGAAAACCTTTCTGTGCATTATAAAAAAAGGAGATCATAAAAAGAAAATTGAAGGCCGTGTTTTAGTCCACTGTTTGTAAAGCTAAAACTTGTTTCTTTCCCCTTTGGTTTCGACCGGCTTTTACATATATCGTATGACCTGGATTGCAGTTTTCAGTGAAATAAGCCAAGCAGCTGACCTTTAGCTTAAGACTACAAAATGAGCAATATGCAAAATAATGGAAGAAATGGACCAATGTTTTCTTATTTGGCTGATCTTGTTCATTTACTGCATTGCTCTGTAACCATCTGCCATCAAGCTTTTATCACTGGCATGAATGGGAAGTTGAGGCTCAGTAATTGTGACAATAATGTAGATAACGAGTTTCTAATGTTCATCACAAATGAAATATTCATAGTGAAATGTAGATAACGCATATACTAGTGTTGCAGATGTGTAGCTGCATTACATAAAATCAGTTTGGAGCTACCTTGTATCCGGTGATGGTGCTGACATGTCTCCGGGGCATCTTCCATCGTACACTAAAGGCGGTGCAGTTGATGGTCTCCAGCTGGATGTCTAGAGGAGGACTCAGACGATCTGGTTTACACAAACACAAACACAGACATAACCAAAGGGAAACAGCAGATTTACAGGGGGAAAGCGGAATTTGATTGTGATTGGACAGCTGCTATAAACTGTTTATACTGTTCATTGGCTATAGATGATACTGAGCCAGAAACAATTAATTTCAAATTCACACGGCAACATATGCAGACATATTATGGGATTAAATTACTTATCACTGCTGAAGATTTTTATGGCCCTGAAATTAACCTATAATAATGAAAAAATGTTCTTCTAACCAAGTATCACTGCACACTTCTTGCTTAGCAACAGCAGATAACTAGCTGGTGAAGCATTCAGCAGCTAAACATCCAGATGTTTCCATCAGCAGCAGAAGGAGACCAAAACAGAGCTAAAATTAGGGTGAATATTGGACTTATATTGACAAAGTGGCCAGAAACTATCGTGGTCACCACTGATGACACGTCGCTGTCGTGTTTGCATGTCATTTCCAATGCCCAAATTGTTTACATTTTTCAGAAAAGGAAAGAAGTTGCTTTTGCAAGAAGTGCAATTCACAATATAAATGTTTTAGTTCCAAGCCTGTTGCAATGTCTTTCCCTGTTGGCAATGACAGTCTGAACACAACCTACACTGTATTTCACCAGACTCTGTTGAGGACAAGAAAAAAAAGTCCACTTGAGATACATATTTAATCAACTGATGTCATTATTTTAATGGTTATGATGCTTTTGTGACATTTCAAGAGTTTGTAATTGCATTTCTAGTGTCTAGAAATGAGTTGAAAATATTTCAAGAGGCTCTTATGGTGGCAAGAAAGATAAAAAAGGCTATAGAGCTGCAGATCATTGGTGCTCCTGATGACCTGATGTATGCATCAACAGGCTCTAGAGGACAAACTTGAGGACCCTCGGAGCTTCATAGTCAGATACTTTATGGAATAATATTGATACATAGTGAATGATTGCTACCATAAAGCTACAAAGATGCTTGAGAATATTATACAGTAGCTGAATGTTATGCATTTTCAGTTCATTATATATGGTTTAAGAATATACTCTCACCTTAAAAGAGATGGTTGAAAAGAGTTAATGCCAATAAGTGCAAATAGTTTTATTTTGTAGTGATTGTGAATTGGAATATTGTAGGATTTAGTTCAAAAGCCAAATATGAGCTACCATCCATCATATTCTCTCTAACCACCAAAGGGCTCACTTCACTGCTATAGCTTGACATAAGGATGAAACAAAAGTACATATAGCAAAGCAGAGGTCAGTAAATTGAAATCTCATGTAGCTACAAGCACTGCTCTTTTCCACTTTTTCTCCCCTCTTTATTTCTCGTGACTGCCCTTTTCTTCTACCTGTGACGACCTCCCTCCTGTCTTCCTCAATCCCCCCCTGTCCTCGTCTTTCTTCCTTTCTCGTACCCTTTTCCCCGCACTTCCATCTGAGTGGGTAATGCAATATGTCAGCTGAATTCCCTGATCATCCAGGTCTCCCCAGGGGTGTGACCCAGTGAACACATGGGTGAGCTGAACTCACAGAACTAGAACAGATAGAGAGGAATCTTCTTAAATCATCATCTGTATGTCCATCATCGTGCATCGCTTCTGAAAGTAGCGCTTAATGGACAAGATGCAGTTGGGCTGGGTGGTAAAGTTTAGGGGGGATCCTGTTGCCGCAAGTTTAGCCTTGCGGTAATCACAAGAGTTGTCCCTAAACATGCCTTCCGATGAAAATCTGATTTTTTTTTCAGATGTTAATATACCCATATTTAGTTTTTCATATGTTTGAAGATATATCATGGGTTAAATAAGTACTCAACACTGTGCAGAGCATTTCAACCTTTAAACCGCAGTGTAGTAACAAGATTCTCCAAAACACGGATTTAGACTTCAGACAGTTTTGTATCTCAAAAATGTCAGGAACCAATCAAACTTGCAGGCTGGGGCTTTCTGTGTCATTATTCTTTTTCAGAATTTGTTTCCGGTTTAAAGATGTATGACTGAATTACTACAATATTACCACTTGCCATTGTGTGGCATAGAGTAGTTTTACAATGTCTAAGCAGAGTTGCAAGTGAGCTGATGTGCTTAAGCTGCAGCGAGTGAGGGGTGAGTGGAGAGAAAGACAGAGACTTCATTGATTGCTTGTTGGATGGTTAGATGCTTTTTTGATTTAAAAAATGATCAAGCATTGTCTAGAAAGGCAAATGTATGAACTGTATATAAGCTAGATATTAAAATATTCATAGTCATAAAACAACCTTCCAATCTATGTGGTAAGATGCCTTTCAAAATGTGACCAGTACAAGTCAGCATCTCTAGATGCATCCACGGCAACTCAAAGTGACTTGTTCAGTGCAGGGGAAGAAAAAAATCTATAAAATCAGTTCTGACTTAAGCACACCTGGAGAGTAAATCTAGTGAATCTAACGACTCTGAACATGCAAAGTGTCTAATCAATACAGTGGCTGCATCAGCTGCTGTTGCTACAGCAGCAACTACTTTTGAACCAGGACTATGGGGGAGGACATGGCCCCTTTCAAACATGAGTGATACAGCAAAAAAGTAAGATCTCCCTGGCTGGTGCATTGCCCTGACCAGGACTCCTCTGAAAAACGAGGTTGCCCACCTCAATGGGGTTCAAATGGTTTAGTGAAGGTTAAATGTATCAGTGCACATTAGAGACATGAGGCCAACCAAGTCACAGAACTTTAAAACATCCCCAAACTGCACATTTTCATTCTCTTTGGATGAAGCCCAATATATCTGGCACACAGGTCTTTTCCAAATGCACCAAGAACACATGACTATATTGGCAAAAATGCCCACTTACTTTAATCCTCAGCTCGGTGATAACTCCTTTGAAATGACTCATTAACGTCTGAATCAGTGGTTGAAGTATTGTCCAAATAATAGTTCCACTGATTAACTGAACTGCTGGGGCCAAATCCAATGATTGGATATTTGAGATTTTAACGACATATTGGCTGGTGATATTTTCTTATTAATTTCATTAATTTTTTTTAGGAATGATGACCAAGACAGGGACAATTTGCATTTGGACAATCATCTTGTCAGTGATAACCAATGGACTGATTAAATCACTGCAGACATATCTTTGTCATTTCTGCACAGTAATTCCAAAAAAAATATTGGTTGTCATACACAATGGTACCAATATATCTACAGTAAGTAAATAACAGTTTAGACAACATCACTGTCGCACATGATTCTCTTTATCAGCCTCAAACGTATAAATAAAAAGCCTTTGTTCATCTATTATGGGATACAGACAAGAGCTTTCAGGCATTTTGGGCATTTAGGTGTTTCTGACATGTTAATTGCACACAAAAACAAAAAAGTGCTGCTATAATGCTTTATTTCCCTTTATCAACAATTATCCAATGTTATCTTTAGATATTGTCTTGCAGAATAAATCACCTGTTCTATCACTCTGACTCTATATCTCAACTTTCAGAGTCAGTCATGTAGAAATGCTGCGCTTTCCAGGTCTGAGTCACCCAAAACTGAATGATCACTAAGATGCATGCTGCTCTTCAGCTTAGAGATGAATACATAAACAATGAGTTTGAAGGGGCAAAATGTAAAATACCACCCCTACCCCCCCAAAAATAACTGTCTCATACTGATTACTTTTTCTCATCATTCTCCTTCACCAAACAGAGTTTCATGCACTGCGTGTGAGGTGATGGAAAAGATCATTACAATGCATGCTTTCATAACAAGTTAATAACTTTAGATATGCATTGCGATAAGTGTAAAAAAAAAATAAAGCTTCTGAATCATTCTATTAATAATTCAACAGCTTATTCGAACAGGGGATGAAGCTGTCAGAATCCTGGAAAAAGGAAAGACCACCTTGGGGAGGGATGTCATTCAAATTTTAACACTTTCCTAACACCAACAGCTTTGTTATTTAAGGCTGCATCTGGACACTGAGCCCTGTTGACACCCCGCCTCCCCCTCAGAAAGGGGCCCGAAAGACCTCAAAACACAAAAACAAGTCGAAATGTCAGTGGCAGTCATGAAGACAGAACTTCGGCTGTCCTCTGTATGACAGACTAAACTGTGGTGAGTTTACTGCGCTGACAGACAGATGTAAAAGTCGGGCTGCGATGGCCTGTGGGTCCAAAGAGTGAGGGTGGGAGAGACGCAACAGTCAGAGAGAGTGACAGCGGGAGAAAAAGGAAGTGATGGAAAGAGAGAAAGAGAAGGAAAAGAGAAGAAACTGGGACAGGAGGGAAAGATAGAGACAGTGTGGGGGATGATGAAATCAACATCGAGGGATTTCTGCCCAAAGGAGCACATTGGCAAGTGTGGTGTTTGTCTAAAGCTGAATTTTTCCAAATACTCACGTATTCTGTTAAATTAATAACATACTGTATACGCTCACTTTCCATCAACACAAACAATAACTTTTGATAGAAACTGCAATTTGTCAGCAAAAGCTTCATATGTAATATATGAAAAACCCTTTGCAGTGGATTGGTAATCTGATGTCTCCAAATTCTACTCATCAGCAGTCATTGATCACTGTTCCCTGGTGATGCTCCACCAGGTCTCCACTGCAACCACTCTTGGTTGTTGCAGCATCTCTCTGCCTTTACTCTTGTCCTCAGCGTGTGGATGCATGCTTGGATTCGAGTCAGACAGACTTTAGCTGACTGACCAGATGAGGATATTTCACCTCTTCATCCTGAAAAAGTTCTTTGGTCACTTTGGCAGCATATTTATGATTGTTGTTCCCCTGAATTATGAAGCCATATGTGACCAAACCATTGCAGAATCACAATATTCTTGTTTTTTTCTCCACAAATTCCTCTTTCTATCATTTTAACACAGGTTGAGTTTTTTGCCATTTTATGTTGTTCCGGTTTCTATTTGTATTTCCTGGCAACCTGCAACATGGCCTTCTGTGTGGAGGCTCACCAGGAGTTTTTATGTTTACTCCTGATTGCTGACAGGGAAACATGTTCACTAACATCCACTAGACTTCCTCAGTTCACCGTTTTCTAATATTACTGTGCACATCTGCATTTTTGAATGCATCCAGTTGTTAATTTTGGCAAACCAACTACTTATTGACAGACAAATCCACCTCAATCTATATTGCAACTCTCAATTAACTCTGAGCCACATGTGGGCATTAACTAAAAACGGCACAAAGCTGCCCAAGAAATCATTAGCAGCCATCCAATTACTTGTAAACCTTTGCAATGTGTGCAGTCTGTGTTAAAAGAGCAGTATCTCGCACACAATTCTGTCAGTAGGGACATAAACCTGCTCAAAGCTGAGAGTCTCCACATTAATTTAGCCGTTTCCATCATATTATTTCAAATTGAATGTGCGGAAGCATAATGCCTTAAGAACAAAAAGTGACTAACTGTCCAAATATTACCAGTCTGAACTGAACTTGTGTCGCTTCCCTCATGAAAGTTCTGCCTCAAGCTTATCAAGGTTCAAACTGCTTTAAATTAAAGCTACAATGGAACATTTGTGGCTCGCTGAGTGTTTTAAAATGCAGTTCTGTGCTGCAGAGAGAAGTGTGGGAACCTGTTTATAAAAGCATAGAAAGCTACAAAATACATTTGTTTCTTGCTATATGTAGAGGGATGTAGTAGAGATTACAAGATGCTTTCTTAATGATCAGCATGCAAAAACTAACCTAAACTTGCCTTGATCACCAGAAAGTAGGATATTGTGCTTCATTTAATAACTCAAATGTGACATGATGACATTTTAAAGCAGGCTTAACCTTTTAGGTGTAATGAAACAAATGGAAAGATGAAAGACAAACAAATGCTGCCCTAATCCACAATGTTTCAATATATACTTCAAAAAATATTACTAAAATGATGATTATTATGATTATTATTATTGCTACACCTTGTTACAGATGGTTTTAGAGGATGAACTCACCAGATCTCCGGACGTTTGATCTTCTTGCACAAAAGCAAACGCTGGCTGTGCAGATTGCGAAAAGTAAGTACAAAATACTTCTCTCTTTCCATGTAGATTCCATGTCTTCTTTTAGTTTGAAACAGTCAAATGTTCATGGTATCATACGTTCAAACGCGCATGGAACTGTAAATGAAACTAATCCCCTTTGCAGATTAAAAAAAGTTTCCTCGAATAAAAAAAACAAAAACAGTTTTCATCCAAATTTTGGCACAGCCGCCATCCAGAGACACGGAGGATCTGGCCGAGAGAAGAGGGTAGCCTGCGGGTTGACACTGAGAAGATTACAGTCTGCAAAAGATCAGTGGGACGGACACGTTAGCGGACAGACAGACGGACGGACACCGTTCCCCCTGCAGGCGCTCTGACGGACGATGGAAATGGGTTGTCCCGACACGTAAATGCGCAAATCACCGCCACAGCTGAACGGTGGGCACGATCACTTTTACGCACGAAGATCGCTCCCGTGTCACGCTCCGCTCCGCGTCTTGGGCAGCAGATGAGCTGGACGGCGAAGTGCAGGAACGTGGGGCCATTTAGAGCTAAGAGGATAATAAGCGTCTAATCCGCGCACTGGACACAGATGGAGAGCACGTCTTGACGCAGAAGCTAAAGGCTCAAGCAACAGACACTCTGCATTAATACTGCTGGTGTATGATTGAGTGTCTGTGTCCACAACAGTGACCAAAAACAAAGAATTTAATTCATTAATGTTGCCCAAAGCAGCTGCTGTGTGCTTATACTCGTTAATGTGTTACTAACCGACCAGATTATGCGCTCTGAACCTGGGAAAAAAGTAAAAATCTGGATAAGAGAGGTGGTCTGTTTGCAAACTGACAATATTTCAGAGAGAGAGAGAGAGAGAGAGAGAGAGAGAGAGAGAGAGAGAGAGAGAGAGAGAGGGAGAGGGAGAGGGAGAGGGAGAGGGGGGGGGGGGGGGGGAGAGAG
>OMNN01080416.1:0-20557 GCA_900302755.1 Chromis chromis | reverse complement strand
GTAATTAGACTGAAGCCAAAATAGAAGCAAGTTTGACACAAAATCAGGTTAAAAAGGCAAAAGTCTCAAAGGGGAAATATTACTGATACATTCAGCTCTATGTGTCTATTGTAAGACTCCACTAGTACATGATTCACAGATCAAAATTTATCTCATACTGCCTTTTATGCAGTTCATCAGTTTACCATCTGCCTGAAACAGGTTATTAAGAAAGGCACACTTTCTGGAAGCCTCAGCTTGTGAGCACCACCTCATGCTGTTGCTGGTATGGAGGTTCTGAAAGCAGACTGTAAACCTACTAAGTACCACAATTTTGTGTTTTTCATTTGCACGGTGGCTCAGTTGTTAGCACCGTCGCCTCACAGCTAGAAGATCCCCGGTTTGTGTCCCGGTTAGGACGCCTGGGATCTTTCTATGTGGAGTTTGCATGTTCTCCCTGTGCAGCGTGGGTTTTCACCGGGTACTTCACGCCCAAATCTGATCTGGAAAATGAGGATGGGATGGCACAAACATCTGCAGAGAGACTATACCAGGACGACTCTGTTTGGTAAATATTGCAATCATTACCTGCTTATTGTGTAACACACTGTGGATTTAGTCTTTCAATCACAAGCCATATATAAATAATTTACTACATACAGACGGGTGACAAATTACAGGAAAAACCTGAACCCTTAACTTCTACAAAGACTACATCTGGTGGCTCTGTCATGCTGTGGGAGGCATTTTGCTGGCATGGTTTGGGTCTTTAGAAGAAGAGTCACTGAAGACCAGTACAAAGTTGTTGTTCTGACTGATCACCTTCATTTTATGAGGACATATTTCTTCTGGGAGTGGTCTCTTCCAGGATAACAATTCCCATCCATAGGGCACAAGGGTGACTGAATGGTTCGATGAGTATCAATATGATGTGCTACGGCCTTCACAGTCACCAGATCTCAACTCAACTAAACACCTATGGGAGATTTTAACTGCTGTGCTAGACAGCACTCTCCATCACCATCATTAAAACACCAAGTGAGTGAATATCTATGGGAAGAATGCTGTTCATCCCTCCAGAAGAGTTCAGAGACTTGGAAAGTTTGGTGTGATGTGGGGCCCCAACACCTTACTAATACACCTTCATTTGTCAGTGTCCTGTATGTCCCTGGTGTTTGTGTGGGAATGGAAATACCAATGGTATACCAATGTTATTCTGCTCTTGGCTGGAAAGTATCTCCTGGCACCATCAGTTATTTGTATGCTGTAGTACATTAAATGACTATAATACAAAAAAAGTAGAATGTTTTGTGGGGCTGTGTACATACATTTACTAAGAAGGCCCTGACGGCGTGACATCAGCTTGTCGCCAAAGTAGAAAAAAACATTGGAAACTTTGAATCCAGAGCAATTTGAAGCCTGAGCTTTTCCCTACAAGCATCTCTTCTACCTACATGTACCTCATTCTTTGAAACTTTGACCATGTTTAATGTAATCATCTGATACTTTAACATTATCTCTATGACAGAAAAAAGGGAAAGCCTAATGTTTACCCTTTAACAAAGATAGACAACAGGTCCACCATGAGCACCACGAATACAAATCGAACTCTTAATCTAACAGTGTTAGCTTTAAGCCTCAGTGCAGCTACAGCTACAGCACAGTCTTGACATTTGCAGTTTAGTCAACCTCGGGGAAGTACACTGGCTGATGAGCCAAGTCTTGTTAAATGTCACTTTTTGGAAATTCCCAGCTCAGCTCCCTGAGTTTTTTTCAACCTCCACTGTAGGATAATGATTAATGAGTAGGAAGACTTGGATTTAATTCTTCATACTCCCAAACTTACAATCCAGAAACAAAATGTAAACAAAGCGGCATCCACACCACCCGTAGCTGACAGGGCGGTTAATACATGGATAAAGAAACAACCAAATCTGGTCTCACAAGAAACGGCTACATGTTGTCATGGTAACTAACACCCCAGACCAAAACTATGAGTTTTTTTCTGGCATAAATAAACACAAAATAAGCAAGTAGTCATCAATCAGCTGTAAGTCAACATTGGTAAAGAACAAAAACTTGGGTCAACTTAAAATGGAAAGTTCATCAGCAAAATATTGACAAAAATTTTTTTTGTAAAGCAAAAGAGACAAAACTTTACGGGATTTAACAAATTCAGTCAACATATTTTTTAGATTTTATTGATCTTATAATCAAAATGATTTCTTCACAAAATTATATATTCATGAAACATTTTCTATTGTCACTGTTTTAAATCAGAAATGTAGATTGTTTTTGTAAAACAGGCTCATGTCAACAAACATGTGATAAAGTTCCTTCACAGAATTCCAGTGAATGGTTCAATGTAGACTCTTAACACACTTGTATACTAATTGTGTAGTACTGCAAAAGAAACACATGTATCTCCGTCTTATTTGCTTGAAGATGTTGTACTTGTTCAGATCTTAAATGGGCTGCTCTTGATGTGTGGCTTCATAATGTGAGGCTTACTCAAGCCAAGTTTCAGTCAAAAGGAGTCTGAGGAAGTTGAACTCACTTGATAAGACAGCATCAGGTATCTGTAAAATATTTGCCTACAGTCATAATGTTATGAGCCAGGAGCTTCAGAGAGACATTCATATTACACCTGTTCCTACTAATGTCTGTGATTTGTCCTCTAAATGCCCTGACAACCCCAGAGGACCCCTCTTGTACTGAAGCCAGACGATCAAACTGTTCTCTCTGAGCAGAGTACATCAGATAAGATGTCTTAAATATGAATGCGAGTGCGAGCGTGGTTCCTAACCTGTGTTTGAGAAGCAGAGCCCGAAGAACGCTGGCTCGGTCCTCTGCTCTGATCTGATCAGAGATGATCATCGTCTCCACCACCAGATGGGCGATGCCGGGCAGAGAGTTCTGCTCCAGGTCCAAAAGGATGGCACCTAGAAAGGGAAGTGAGGAGAAAATGGGGAGCCAATATGACTGCTAGGACAGGATGAAGTGTTTGGTTCAGTGGTAATAAAGAGTTTTTCTTTCAAGCCTGAGTATTTCTATGTGAGAACTTTAAGCCATAAACACACTGCACTGTTGTCAAACTAGTAAACTTAGTTCAGCTGCTTCTGTGTGTCATGTTTATCCTCGTGGATTTTATTTGGGCTGCACATGGAAACAGTTAAACCATAGGAGTGAAGCTGAGGATCTGCTCGGCTGCTGTATGCATGCAGGAGCGTTTTACCTTGTGTGATGGTGCGGCGGAGCTCCAGCAAGCTGCGGAAGGAGAGCGAGGCCACATGAGGTTTGCCCCAGCGGTCAGTCTCCTCCTCCACATCCTCCTCAAACTTGATCCAGCGAGCCCGCTCCTTCCAGCGCATTTCATGGTCCTTCTCCACAATCAGCTCGTTCAGCTCCACGAACAACTGGAGATGAAGCAGGAACGGAAACATAAGCACTAAAGCTCAAAGATTTACATTTCATATGCAACCGTCCAAGATTACTTTTGGAATACATTACACAGCTGGGTATTATTAGGAGGCTCTGACTCATCGATCAAGCTGTTAATAGTGCATGATCAAGTTCCTGGACACAGATTAAAAGCTGTGAACAACCCCCTTAATTCTCCAAGTTCCTATCTTCAATGCAATTTGTTTTCCCCCTTCTCTCTCTTCTTTATTACTAAAGCATGCTATACAGACAGGGGAAAAATGATGATTATAATCAAAGACAGCTAATGCAATGACACAGTCAGCACACGCTGCCAACCAACAGAAAAATATGAGTGGTTTGGGCAGAACTGAGGGTAATAAAGTGGTTTGGAGGGACAATATGTCACATTTTGTTCTCAGAGCAACACAAAATGACTCTGATATTATTTCTGTTTTTTTTGTGTGTGACATTTTTGCCGTCAGACTGAGGGAAAGCAATTTGCTAGAAAGATGACATTTTGAAACCTTAATTAAAGCTGCACCACTCAATCCTTTTATATCATCAGTGGATCAAAGGACTGTGTGAAATGTGATAGGGGGTGTCTGTAGTGATAGAAACACACAGAATTATCATCCAACTCCACAAAACGCCTCAACTCTGCTGATCTGTTTGGGTCTATTACAGCTTGTTGTTTTGGTTTGACTGCCTGCACCTTTACTTTCTGGTTCATTTTCAGTTCTCTTATTACACCTGTCTCCAACAGCACACAGCAGCTGGTTTCAGCAAAATGAAAAACACTGATGAACCCACTGTACAGCACCGGCCTATCAACAAATGGCTGATAAGATAATATTATGTCAGTGTTTGAGTTTATATGCTGCTCCACTGCCCCCATGTGGCCACGAAAATCATTGATGCTGCTTTAAAGATGATCAGTTTTAAGGTGTGAATAAAGGCAGCTGTTAACTGCAAACTGAAGGATTCACCCAGTGGTCAATACGCAGATTGATGCCACTGTGCTGCACACCTCATGAGTTTTCTTATCTGCTGCCCTCTTCTTCTTCTTCAGGCTGGACAGCGGTGTAGAACTGTTGCTGGTCCGGGACATCTGACATCGGGACGACTTCTTCACCAAATGGCGTCGCACCCCGGGGTTGTCCTCGAATCTGTGACCTGAAAAGCAAAGAGTATTTCAAGTTAAAAAAAAAAGCAAACGATCAACATTGTTAAGTTCATGATGCCTAAATGAATTCAGCCACCACCCTAACTCGCTCCACTCCGTAAGCAGTACCCTGAAATGCACTTATTAAGACTAGGAACACATCGAACATCCTGTTTAAGTTACAAAATGTGCTCCAAGCTGGAGAGCCAGAAATCTAATTTATAGCTCTGTAGGGTTTTCCAGCTGACAGAAGAATATCCAGTAGCGGGAGGCAAAAGCTACACGGGTGAGAGAGATTCTACAGTTAGTGTGCCATGGGAAACTGTTCCAGAGGAGGTGGTTTTACCCCCACACATTTGTCAGATCAAAAAAAAAGTGATTTCAGTTTCAATTTCCTTGACCCGCAAATCATATTTTATTGAATTTAGGATAATGAGTCTTTTCATGAGACCCGGCACTGACTTGCCATGTAACAGAGCAGGAGGCCTGGGTGGTCACTTCATTTGAATAAAGAAACTGGGACATGCAAAGTCAAAGGCAAACAACCTGTTTGGAAATGTGTTCAGAGAGTGGTGCATAATTTGAGGCTATAATTACTGTATAATTTGGCATCATTTTAAGGTATTTTAAAGTTTAGTATGAGCTTTTTATACAATAAATAGTAACATGTAGCTATTTGATTACATCACTTGATGGTTTTGCATGTTTTAGCTGCAAATCACATTCATTTATATTTCAGTTAACTATTTTCTAGCACAACACGATTTGATATTATCACGCTGTAGCAAGTAAAGAACACATGGTTAAGTTACAGCCTGGGGTTTTGTAGGTCATGGTAAAGATCAAGGGGACAGTGTGGTTCTGTGAGACAGGCCTACGGCTCAATATGATGTCTTGCTAAACAAACATTGTTTTTCTAATTTGTACATGAGCAGCTGGAGGCTGTATGTGTGCGTGTGAATGTGTCTAAACTGCCGTAAGTGTTCCGTTCTGCTGCGTCATGCCTTCCTCAGGGAAACGCAGAGGAATGGAAATCAAAATGAAGTTAGGCTGTATTTCATTTTGGACAGTCTCCCGAGGGGAAAAGCTCCAAAGCTCGGCCTTGTATGAACTGTTGTAGCTGATCTGGATGAGCTGATTTTCTCACCACAGGGCAGGGCAAGGACAGGGCAAGTAAGTTCAGGTGAAAAGGACTACATTTTTGTTCTTCTTTATAGACTGTCTGGCTTTGTCCCAGACCTTTATCCACGCTGAGTAGACTTGACAAAGCAGCCCATGCATAAAATAACAAAGTATTTGAACCTTCTACAGTAACTGAGTAATTGGCTAAGCTCACATAGGTAAATATAGAAAACCGTATACAATGCAAATCACTTCAGGAGTGTCAGAGTCCTATATGTAGCAGTCAAGTCTGCCCAGAATTAAACATACTCTTTGTTCAGTATGAGAACCTGGCTTTAGGGCCTTGTGGCCAATCATAGACCACTTATCACATAAGTGATGGAGATGTGAGCAGCCTCTTGTCTGGCTTTGAATGTTCACATGGATCAGTGATAACACATGTCAGAGATTATATTTATTCTGAGGAAAACAGGTCAGCTAGGGTTCCTCTATACTTAACCAACCATTCTATTTCATATTGATCTATGTGCGCATTTGACATTAAATAAGTGCAGAGAATATCAAAAAAATCAAAATTCATGAGCCAATATATTTGCTGACTATGTATAATTATTTGTATTGTTGATCTGAGTACAAATCAAGTGTTATAAATATGCAACATATTTCTAATTAAATGGTAAATGGTCTGCACTTATATAGAACCTTTCTACCTTAGTGGTACTCAAAGCGCTTTACAATGTGTTTCTCATTCACCCATTCACACACCAATGGCGACAGACTTCCATGCAAGGTGCCTGCCTGCCATTTGGAGCCACTTGGGGTTCAGTGTCTTGCCCAAGGACACTTTGGCAACCTTGCGATCAGTAGACAACCCTCTCTACCACCTGAGCCACAGCTGCCCTAATTACATAATTTAAATTTTAACTAAGTTTTAGTTCAAAACCATCGTATGTGTATTCAACCCAAACCGCTCCACACATGATGTACAGTAAGAAAGTTCCTTAGTTCAGTACGCCCATGCGGCAGCCTTCAGGGCTGAAAAATTAAACCAACGTAGACGTGCCAAAAGCTGCAGTTCCTCTAATGGTTATTTGAGTCTGACTCCAAAGTAGAGTCAATCCCCACAGACCCCCATGTTAAAATGGAAATGAACAGTCTGGTACAAAAAACAGGTTTGATCTCTATAGCCAATTTCCCCAGTCATGACCACTGTACACCTGTTTGAAGTGTATTATATAACTCACAAGTTAAAGTTAGGTCTACTTTGTTAAGTCCACTTTAAGGCCACTTTGAACTGAAAGGTGGGTGCCATCACAATACTGTCCATGGCCTACTTCATCTCCACTAATGCTTCATCTCTTCACTCATTTTTGGATTAGTCAGGAATTAGGAGGAGTCAGGAACTGTCATCACACTGAGCTTCAAAACTGCACTTCAGGAAACCTATGGATGACGTCACTGAGGGTTTGGCGATCTTTATATACACTCTATTGGTACATCCTGTGAGCTAAAAATGACTGTGACGAATGGTCTATTGATCTACATACTCAACACTCCTGGAGCGGAAACTTATTAAAGCCAGATTGACCCAGAATGTTTTGACAGCACCCATTGGTCTGCTACAGCATGCTGCTAATAGGGTTCAGTTAGCATGGCTACTGCTGCCATCAGAAAGACAAGCTTATGTGGGAGGCCAGAACTACCATTGTGTAAAAACATTGTTAACTACAGCAAAGATGGACAAAGAGAGGAGGGTCAACAAAAAGTGTGTGCCAATACTGTTACTGGCTTAAACTGGTGTGTATGTGGAAACAATTTGAAAATGTTAAATCATTTGCCATCACCACCCCAACCTCTCCTGCTGTCCCCTCCCCCCTCATTCCCACTCCCAACCACTCGAGGCAGATGGCCACCTTCCCTGAGCCTGGTTCTGTGAGGTTTTTTCCCCCCTCCCTATCCTAGGGTTTTTTTTGGTTCCTTCCCACTGTCACTGACTGCTTGCTCATAGGGAATCCAAAAGCAACTTTGGATTCATGGTTTTTCTGTTTTCTGTCCTTCCTTATGATGTTAAGCACTATGTGATGACATATGTTGTAAATATGCACTATATAAATAAAACTGAATTGAATTGAATTGAATTTATGACAGCATCGCCAAATGTCAATTAGTGGAACAAGACTGAAACAGACTGGAAAGCAAGTTCTTTTCCTTTTATTTATTCTGCTGTAATAAAAAAGTACGTAATCATGACCCCAAAACCATATTACAAATTGGGGTTCCATCTGAGGACCACAAATGTCTGGAAAAATATGATGTTGGAACACCTTATTTCATAGTTTTCAATGTGCTTTTTGGTCAAACTGTTAACTATTGCTCTGAAGTAACTGAGTTAGGAGACCAGAGGCTTCTCTGTGCATCACCTTGCTAGTGTTCAAGATAGCCTGCATGTATCTATTAGTAGAATACAATATTATATATATATGTTGCTTCTTATAGATGCACTGAATTCAGATGAAGTATTTGAAGTCATATTTTGATGAAGCAATTTGTACATTAGCAGGAATGTAGCACAACATGAACGTGAAAGTGTTACCTTGTGTATTTAAATGTGAAAATGTGCAAGAAAGTGAATTTGTTTCTAAAAATCAATTATAATTGGTAATTGTGATAAATAGGCTAATTGTGAATGTCATTGCCATTGTGATGATCACTTTGGCCATAATCAACTCATTGATCTAATTCCGCACCACAAAGGTCTGTATGATGAGTACAAAACCAGATCTGAGTACTATCCAAAGCAATAAACTATTTTTTTGATGCCTTTACCAGTGTTTCACCATATCAGAAAGGTTTCAGATGGTTCACAATCAAAATGTTTTTATGGTATGAAGTCATTTTTTTTAGCTTTTTTAAAATTAGCTTTAAATTTCCGTACAGATGCATTCTCCTACATGACCAGCCTAATCACTCTAGAATAGTTAAGAAAGAGTTATTCATGTCATCTAGTGAAAATTCTCATGTTTTTATTCCAGTAAAAACTAAATATTGCAATGTCAGGTTTTCCCATTATCATGCAGCCCTTGACTGAACTTCTCAGTGCTTATAACGTGGTATCGTATTGCATTCTGACCACTTTCATTTCTTTTCTCTGTGCTGAAACCTTGCTTCATCAAAGGACTAAAGTGTCATGTTTTTAAAGAGGGATAAAAGAGCAGAACTAACTCAGGTTTGTCAATGAAATGTCTTTCCGCTCTAGCTGTGACGGAGCCCAAAGCCAAATGGGTGCCGCTGGATCAATAGAAAAGTAGGAAACAGCAGCCTCATGTCAATTGAGTCAATATTGTGAACAACTTTGCTCAGTGTGTGGCCATGAATGAGCTTTATATTACCATTAATTACGCTAGTAGTGAGCTGCATAATCAATGGAAAAAAGTGAGCTTCTGCCTATAGATTATTCATGTAAAAATAGAAGAGCTTGTCCATGTGAATTCCCTATTGTTGTGATTGCATCGGAAGCATTACGTAACTGCCACTACTGTCAAATGTAAGCGGCTCACTGAATGGACAGAAATGAAGTGCTAGCCAGCAAGAGGTGAATCTCCACAGAGACACAACTTACGTATAGGCTCTTCTGGCGACCCCAGCTGGGTGTGGATGGACTCAAGTAAGTCGTAATCATCAAAATCCAAAACAAACTCTTCAAAGTCCCCAATCCCTTCCATGTTTGATGATGAGCCGTGGTGCTCATGCTGGTGCTGCTTCGGGGTGCCGGAGCCTTTCTGGAAGCTGCTCTGACGCTCTGGTCCATGGTGGTCAGTGCTACGCTTAGTATCAGAGGTCTCATGTCCATGGTTCTCCTCAATGTCTGTCATCTCCACGGTCGGTACCTCCTCCTATCCACCTCTCTCCAAGTGGACACACTGCTCATCCAGGGCTTCCAACTCTTGAACGCCGTTGCTCTCCCTGGGTCGCTGTTCTAAAGAGCCTGGGTCCACCTGCCTCTAAGTACTGATTGTGCAAAAGCACCGATGGTCCAAGCAAACCAACTCTAAAGTGGCACTAAGGCAACGAAAGGAAAAGGGCTTTGTGGTCAGAAAATGTGTCAGAGTCAATGAGAACATTCACCTTCCAGTCAAGAAATACAAATCAGACACAAGATTCCCAATGTGGCAAAAACAGTTTTTGCCTTAAATCCAAGCAAAATGCAAAGTTGAAGCTACACCCTCAGGCAGAAGCCCCCCTGCTGGATCCACAATCAGAGAGATACATAAATGGTGGCATTTGCTTTTGCTGCATCTCCGAAAGAATGTATTGATGAGGGATGGTCTACTGAGTGAGACCCGCCTGTCAGCCAAATGTTAGTGCCGCCTTTTTTTTTAATGATGTCCACAGCTTATTGATCTTCACTGCTGCTGGAAAAGCAAGAAAGAGAGGATCAGAGCAGGAGACCTGATGCCTTTTGTTTCCATAGTGCTGCCATCACTTTCCAACCATGTGACGTGTGGGAGGGTAAAGGTCAAGTTCCAGAAGGCTGCATTAAACTGAAAAGCCAAGGAGAATACTGAGAAGTATACAAATAATACCATCAAAATTAAACCCAACTGATGAGAACAGCAGTCTAACGCCCGTCGGCTGAGGCACCCTGCTTAGTGGAGATAGCACGGGGCTAATTCTCAGAGGGAGCTGCGCCATTCCTGTCCCTGCGTCTCCATGGAAACCGTGCGTCCCTTGAGGTGTTGTGGTCTGACTCGTCTACAACAGGTGCACCAATGTGAGCTAGACAGGACCCTCCATAAAAACGTGCTCCACATGCTTTAATGGTGCTGTTGTGACTCACTGTCTGCCTCTATGTTAATGAACTGAAAACGTATTGTACTGCAGGCTCACACACAGACGTATGAACACTGTATCTCTAGATAGAATCTGCAATTTTAGCTGCGGTCAATTAAATTACACTTCCTATTGTTCTATTTTATTTGGCTTTAAGACAGATTATAAAATCTACTACTGCAGTTAATTATAAAACTGAACGGGAGCGTACCTATGTTCCCCGGGTCCTATGTTCCCTGCTACTGTATGTATGGGACCGGGGAACAAAGGACCCTTTTTCTAAATAAGGGTCCTATGTTCCCCGCTTTTCCCCAAAAGGGTCCTATGTTCCCTGCTTTGTATGTGACCGGGGAACATAGGACCCTTTTTAGGAAAAACGGGGAACATAGGACCCTTTTAAAATAAAAGATACATAGGACATAGGATCTGGGGAACATAGGGATGACCCCCTCCATAATCGGACCTGTTACAGGCTGGTAGATGATTGACCGTTAGCAGAGAGCAGATGTAGCTGCTAAGGTTGGTAACACTCAGGAGCAGCAGGACTCTTTTTAGACTTGGCAGTAAACACTGACTGAGTTCCTGGACTGATAAAGTTGCTGTGAGAGTATTCATGGACGTTTGTTCGAGCTGAGCAGCTGTTTCCAGCAGCTGGACAAACATTAACCACAGTGATGTCTTTACATCATGTAGATCAGATATGAGGATTATTTTGTTATCAAACTGCTGTGAAGAGATAAATAAAGATACAGTTTCCTTGCCATGGAAAGCTGCAGCTCGTTTGCTGTGTTTAATGCTTTGTATTTTTTCAGGTGAATCGTTGTACAGCAACAAGTATTCAAACCTCTTTTTCGAACTTTCTGTATCATGAGTAACAGTTACCGTCTGAGCTTCATCATGGCGACAGTAGGCTACGGAAGTACTGGGCAATGCTAACTGTAGCTTTATACGAGAAAAAAAAAAGCAGTTCAGCATTCAGTTGACTTTTCATGCTTGTTTTACTCCCATGGTAGGCCAGTTTTAGATTGCAGTTGGCAAAAGTTGGCACACTGTCTTTGTCTTGTCTTCACTTAATTCAAATCTCAAATGTATTATTCGGATACCACCGCAACGACCCTAGTTTCTTCAGATGCTCATCCACTCCTCTACTTGTACAGCATGCAAGTGGCAGGCCAAGCTGGTCAGCTGTAGCAGTTGTCACGAAGCTTTTCACAATTCTTTCAAAAGTGTTCAACACCGTGGAGGTGAGGGATACAGATCTAACATAATCCATTGCTCATGGCCTGCTCCACTTGGGATATATGAGAATAATGGTTGACTGTTTCTACACCTATGCCACTGAGTCTTCTTCCAACAACAACTGAAACGATCCACGAACTGTCCCACACAGTGTCTGATTGTGCATCTCCAGATGTCTGTCCTAGGAGCTTTGTTGACCTGGGTCTTTGTGAAGCCCATTTCAGGTGCCAAAGCATAATGGTTTTCCCATCTCCTGCTGTGCCATATCATTGGGGGAACTGTGGCACTTGACTTGTCTGAAGACTGTTAATTTAATTTGTCTGAAATCTTCAGCTGACTGACTGTAACCATTATATTTTAGGAGTGTAGTTCTCTCAAACGTGGGATCGT
Organism: Chromis chromis; assembly: GCA_900302755.1. Classification (NCBI taxonomy): domain Eukaryota; kingdom Metazoa; phylum Chordata; class Actinopteri; family Pomacentridae; genus Chromis; species Chromis chromis. The sequence goes on along the minus strand of OMNN01080416.1, from coordinate 8,412 downwards.
AACATTGAAACATAACATGAATCCTGTAATGTGTGCCAGCCTTAATATTAAAAATTTTAAAAGCCGAATTGAATTAAAAATTTGTGACAGCTAGGAACTCAACCTAAAGACTGCCATTATGCAACAAATAATTTCACACTCCGTGTGAGACAGCTCACCATTCAGGTATTTGTTCCTAGCATGGCCAACTATGGGTTAGGGGAATTGTTTAGCCCGCATCCCGAGTTGCTTGTTTGTGTGCAGTTCAGACTTGTACATTGTGAAAGTGACCTTGTAAGTAGGAAATGTTTACAAGGTCTTACCTAGTAAGATTGCATCTTGATTTCTACAGATAAGTGACCAGCATACTCAATCAGGCATGAAGCCGATATGTTCTGAAGCCATCATATTACAGGAAATGAAGCCACCATCTGTAATGCATGTGTGGCCAAGCAAGGAATCAACATGCGGGGACACAGCAGCACAGTCTATGAGCACACTACATCATGGAACTGAAAAGGGGAGGGCCTAATTTTATGTGGCTATAGGCCTGCCTGAATCCAGATGCTTGGTAGAGGCGGTTTGCTGCAACCTAAATATAATCACAGCCAGACCATGAAAAATAGCTGTCATTTTTCTTTAAAACAACATCTTCAATTCAATGAGCTCTGTAAAGCACTGTGAGATAACTCTGTTGTGATATTGGGCTATACAAATAAACCGAATTGAATTGAATCTTCTGGTTGAGAAAAAAATACTGCCTTAAAAGTGCTTTCACGGCAGTTAAAACGAATCTACTCCCCAGACTCTTGTTCTTGTTTCAATCCCTCCCAATCGGGATCCCAACATCAGCCTTTAATATGCTGGACAAGCTTATATCTAGATTCATATGGCAAAATAAGAGACCAAGAGTGAGACTTAAAACGCTCACTCTTGGGAAGAACAGGGGTGGACTCAGCCTCCCTAATATAAAATATTATTTCTGGGCAGCACAACTAACAGCAGTGGTAGCCTGGATTAACAATGATATGGAATCGGGATGGGTAAACATAGAGCAGAATTCATTGCCAGCTATACCTCTATCTGTCCTAGTGTTCCTGAGCAAGCAGTCCCATGAGAAAGTGGAAATCAAAAATGTATGGGTGAAACACACCTTAAAAGTATGGTCGACAGTCCAAAAGAGAATTAGAGGGATAGCAGCCCTTTCACGGGCTATGCAAATTGTTGGAAATCCGAACTTCCCCCCCTCAACAACAGATATCACTTTTAAGAGATGGGCAGACAGAAATCTAAGGGTCCTTGATCAGCTTTTCTGTGACAATGTTTTACAGCCATTCTCATATCTCCAAGACAAATTCTTTCTACCCCAGAGTGATATGTTTCGATATTTTCAGATTAGACACTACATCACAAGCCATAAAGATTGGAATATAATTAAAAACGCTCCAACAAATGTAGAGACATATTTTATTAATATAAGTAGACACCAGCTACCTAACAAGAAACATGTTTCCCATATATACAGAAATCTGTTACTGGACATACCAGACAATACTTTTCATATCAAAAATAAATGGGAGCTGGAGTTAAATATTATAATCGAAGATGGAGAATGGGAAACAATATGCATTGGATGTCATAAGGGTATTAATAGTAACACATGGAAGGAATTTGACTGGAAGATGAAGACAAGGTTCTTTAAGACGCCTTCGGTGGTTGCCAAATTTATAGACAATCCAGCTGTGATATACTGTTGGAGAAAATGTGGAATGGTCGGCGATCACTCACACATATTTTGGGATTGCCCAATGATGCTTCCATTTTGGAAGGGGATAAAGAGAGAGATCGATACAATTATGGGAATCGATTTACCATTCACCCCAATTCAGTTTCTTTTAGATCTAACTCCTGACGACGTGTACACCAGAGACCAAAAGCACCTGTTGCACGTACTCCTGATGACTGCTAGGAAAATGGTGACAGTAAAATGGATGAATCCACAGCCACCTACAGTGGTACAGTGGAAACAGAAGTTGAGGGAGGTGTATGGAATGGAGGCTTTAACTGCTCAATTACAATTGAGGGCTGATGTATTTGTGAGGAGGTGGCTACCTATAACAAGATACCTCTCTAACTGAGGGGAACCCCACACTATGTTGTAATGTCTTAACTGTCCATTTATTTTTCATACATTGACATTATTAAGCTCCATGGGACCCAACAGGGTTTTATTTTTCTTATTTATTTATTTGTTTCCTTTTTGGGCTTTTGTTTTTTGCACTGTCATACATATTCTATGATGTTGTCAAGGATTGTTCTGTTCTGTATTGTGTCTTTCTATGTTCAATAAAAATACAGTAAAAAAAAAAAAAGAAAAAAAAAAGTGCTTTCACAACCCACTTCATTTATTTTCAAAAACAGCAAAAGAATTTGATACTTTAGAGACCTTTCACAGTACACTCATAATGTGTTTACAGCTGCTTTGATGTGGGTCCAAATATTCACTCCATACAGGCAATAACAAAGCCGTGCACACATCTGCATGCCACATGTCTACATCAGTTCCATTGCCTGCAACCTCAGAAGAATTCAGCAGCAACACAGTGCAGCTTAAGACAATGTCTGCAGGAAGACAAAAGACAAGCAAATTGACTTTACTGGACATGAACTGAGTTTACATAAAACAGACTACCCAAACAGGAGAACTCTGTAGATCTGTTTGAAATGAGGCACAGATGCAGAAGTTTCATTAACACAAGAGGCATGGTAAAGACAAATGCTTTTTAAAATCAACATATAATACAAAATTGAGGTGCCAATTTAAATAATAGCAAATGCTGTAATTTAAAATAACAATACTAAAATGTTGCCAGGATTTTCTGCCAAAAAATGCATAAAAATATGACTTGACAACAACAAAAACAAAGAAACAGACTGGGTAGCCTTATTCCACCTCTATTAGATCACACATGTTCCCCTTAATACTACACACAATCCATGTAGAAAATGTCCAAAGTTAAAGTGCAACAGAACAATCAAAAAAGGTGCCATCTAAGTCCCCTAAAAAAGAGAAAACAGATTTTAAAAAAACCCATCACTATCAAAAAGTCGGTACAGAAAGCAGTATCAAAATTGAAAAGATGAAACAGTAGTATTAGTATTAGTACTAGTAGTAATAGTAGTATCCTGTGGTAGTTGTCCTGCCACTGTAACAAAATATTTTACAGACTACAAACTAGTGTCTTAACAAGAACTCCCAGATTCATTGGCAGTTATTCATTCAGTAAGTTGTCACTTAGACTCTGAGGAAAGCTGGCCTTGATTATCTTCATTACATGGTAAAAGTTCAAGGTTTTCCCAAACTTTAAAATACCTCTCTTTATCTAACCACTTATCTAAACATTGCTCCATCTTACTCTCTATTTGTTCACAAATCAAACCACTAAACCTCATGACCCCACATGCTCTTCTGAGACCAGTTTTTTATGTTTTGTTTTAAACTGTCAGTCTTTGCTGTTTACAGATTAACTGCCCCCTGTTGTGCTTTCTCAACAAAATTCCCAGCAATACTGTGGTACCAGCAGAAAAGTGTTTCCATGCCTTTAATGTAAAACACATTTATTGTAGAGACAGTGACGTGACTTCACGTTGAGTTAGTCTGAGCAATAGCTTTACGCATCAGTCTTATGTTACACCAGCAAATGCACAGGGATCTGAATGAATGGCAGAATGTCTGCTTCAGGTAGTGATGCTCAGACTGCATCTCCTGCTAGATCTCACACTGAACAGGTTTTTACAAAGTGTGAGTTCAATCTTATGTTTGTCTCACAATGTTAGACAGTTAAAATTTAAAAAAAATTAGAAAAATTGGAAGTTTCTGTTTCCATTTGAAAATTTAAAGTTCATCTTATCCATCCATCCATTTTCTTACGATTATCCGGGGGCAGGTTCACGGAGGCAGCAGACAAAGCAGGTCATTCCAGACGTCTCTCCCCCGGCAACGCTTTCCAGCTCTTTTTGAGTGATCCCAAGGTGTTCCCAGGCCAGACGAGATACATAATCCCTCCAGCAGGTTCTAGGTCTACGCCGGGGTCTCCTCCCAGGCGGACGTGCTCGGAATACCTCCAAAGGAAGTCTCCCCGGAAGCATCCGGATTAGATGTCCAAACCACTTCAATTGGCTCCTTTCGACGCAAAGGAGCAGCGACTCTACTCCGAGCTCCCTCCGGATGTCTGAGCTTCTCACTGTATTTCTAAAGGCCGACACACACTACAGGATTCTTCAAACCTACACACATTTAGAGACCACACACTTGATGATCAAAAAAGACAGATCGCACAAGATTTCTCTCTTCTGATCTTATAGTGTGTGGTGTGCACTACGGAGCTCACCACACACTAACAGATTCTTCAGCAGAGTATCAGGTTCTTTACGCTCAATATTCCAAATCTCGCGTAGTCAAACGTGACTTCAGTGTAAACAAACAGCATGAATGTGGGCTGTATGCATTACAGCGAGTTGGAGGTCAGTAAAAATTGTCACAAGTATTACAGATAGCTTGGAGAGCAGGGCTGTGCGCTAGATGCTAGTACCAGTGCTAGCACGTCAAAAATATTGGTAACGTTACCACAATCATTGCAAACTACCAGTGATGGGAATAACGTCGTTATAAATAACAACGTTCCTAAGGACGTTCCTAACTGTTTACTCTTCCCATCATTATAACGCTGTTAACCGTTACTGCCATTACTATTCATCAGACCATCTAGACTCTACCAACTCTACTTCGACAAACTCTACAGTCCAGTATATCTACCGGTGGTCTGAAGTTACGTGACAGTTTTTTTTTAAATTTATACTACAAAGAGTGCATATACTTGTAATTTAATTTTGCCCAGTTGTGGCCTGTTGAGGGGCAATAAATATTAATAAATAAGTATTTACTGTATATTTATTAAAGTATTTACTTCCTCCTCCATCAGTCAGCTGAGTCAGCTCGCGTCTTGATTGGCTATTGTTCCGGTACACGTGACATCACACACTGTGCTGCTCAGCTCCTCTCGGAGAACCTCACACACTGCAGGATTTATAGTCATAAATATTAAACATGTTCATTATCTATGATCTCTCCTTCTGAACCTTGTTGGGATTTACATCCAAATAACCATGATGACAGTATTATAACCAAAAGTGTTTTGATAATTATGTCAAGATTCATAATCAATAACCTTGATGATTCTAATATAGATTGCTTGAATTTATAATTAATAATTATGATGATTATAAGCGCTTTGCTAAATATAATCCGTAACAGCTTTAGTGGTTGTTCTCAGAATATAGTCTGAAGGCCTGAGTGGAAAAAGTGCTGCTATTGTCTGTGTGTTAAAGTGTCTGAGCAGGATGAGAAGTCAGAAGGTAAACTTTGGCACCTTTTAGCCACAAAGAGAGGAGGCGAGGACAGTCTTGTGCGCTATCTGTTCTGTTTCTAGGTAATGAGATAGGAACCGAAACTTCTGCAGGCAGAGGTACAGGGGAGGAAACTTCGAGAGCACACACCGTGAGGTGAACTGGAGGTCGGAGACACCAAGGACCAATCAGAAGCAGACAGCATCATTCTTACTTTTGAAAATATGTTAAACTATAAAAAGACTGGGTCAGGAAAAGTCAGTCAGACTTCGTGCCCTGACATGAACGTTGTTGATGTTAGGGTGAGATAGTTTGACCCAGAGCTCTGTATCCTACATTCATCTATAGGTTCTGTTTGCAGAATAAATAGACTGATTGAGACCTAAATACCTTCTCCTATTGCTTCATTCAACGAATGCGCAGGAGGCATCTCACACATAGACTGATTTTGCTGGTAGAATGAGATCGTTCTCCAACAATTGGTGACCTCCGACGTGATGAAGACGGAGAAGTGAAGGTCTGAGGGCAGTGGACAGACGCGACATTGACAACACAAAGCGGCCGCAACAAAAGAGGTAAGCAGATACCTGTTTAATCAAAGTTCTGCAATTGGAAACTCTAAATTGTTGTTGTCAATAGGTTGATGTATGTCCTTCAAAAATAGTTGAATGTAGGATTTTTATTACGATCATTTTATGTTTAAAGGCGGCGGGTTAGGACACCCTAGAACAATAAGGTTTCTAAAAATAGGATGCCGCGGGGGATCCCTTTTTAAAGGGCGGTATGGGTTGGGACTCCCTGGAACAATAGGTTCCTAAAAGGATACCGCAGGATTACACAGGTTACGAACCCTTGAGGCTTATCGTCCTCTAAAAGATAGAGTGTAATCTAGCTGGTTTGGAATCCACTAACCCCGACGGGGGTTGAAAAAGCTGGGCTAGTCCCTGAGGAATGAGCTCCCTCTAAAGCGATGATCGGGTTGGACCCTTCTGCTCAGACGTGGGTAGACAACGGCCGGGTGGAATTCCCTAGGAAGTGATCGATCCTATAAACAACTATAGTAAAAAAAAAATTCAAAAAAAAAAAAAATTCAAAAATTAAATAAATAAATAAAAATAAACAAATAAAAATTCTAAAAATTAGCATCAAAATAGAATTTCACAAAGGTAAAAGTGAAATATATATGTGTTTTTAAGACGGTGTGGGTGGTAGTTAATTAACAGTGTCTCAAGTAAGTGTTGAAGGAAATAAAGAGTAGACATTCTGTTAATGTGGGTAGATTGGTAAGTATCACACACACAGGTGGGAAAACGGGATTGAACTGCAGGAGATAAACAGTCAATCAATCAGGAATAACGTTAATTATCAAAATCTATTGGTAAACAAGAAAGGAAAATTGCTACGACAGCGTTGGTAGTGTTTTGTGTATTATTAATATTAAAACAAGAAGGGACATTCTAAACCATGGAGGGAGAGTTTGAAAGAAAGTTTTAGAAACAGGGCGGCTGTCCGCCTGACACAGTGAGAAAGCAGTGGATAGTAGCACTGCTGCAATTACTCAGTGAAGTAAAAGTGAAAGATCAAAAACAGTGCAGAGAGAAGTATGAACAAAAGTATCAAGAATTGAAAGGTCAGGGTAAACTGACTGATGATCAGACAGTGAACCTCACAAAAATATTGATGAAGGAGGAAATGAAAACCAGCGAAGAAATAAAGAAGTGCAAAAACAGGGTAGACACAGGACTGTTTGTAAGAAGAAAAAAAAAAAAAGGGAGACTGAAGCAGGAGATCAAAGAAAAAGAACAACACACGACACACATGACGTAAATCCAAAAGTGATGAAGAAAAGTCAGAAAAGTCATCAGTTTTTCAACAGAAAACACCACTGGCACCTCTGTATCCAGAGCTGCCCAGAGAAAGAATAAGGCCTCCATTACCCCCACCATACCACCAAATGCCAGTGTTCTCCGTTAAAGGAGGACTGATAGAAGCAGAATCTGTAGAAGATCATGAGAAAGTCAACCAAATCAAACAGGAGATGAGGAGATGTGTCACTGAAGAAAAGGAGAGAACATAGGAGATGAAGGACCGACTAATGAGAGGTATTGATGAAATAAGAATAAACGTATTTAGAAGGTCACAATGTGCAGAGATCAGAGCAAGAGAGGCAGAGATAGAGCAGAATTGTGAGGAGAGAGACAGAGAAGGAAGTAGGTCAGAGTGGAGTTAAAGGTCAGAGCTTCACAAACAGAGGAAGGGACACGCAGTCAGAAGCGTAGGAAGTCAGGTAAGCGACAGTGAAACCAGACGACAGGAAGCTGATGTCTTTCAGGCGAGGAGAAAGCGAGAGGAGATACAGTTGTTGTACAGAAGCAAGGGGAACAGCAACTTAGCAGGGGAAAGTGAAGAAGAGGATGACGTAATCAACCCTGAAAGAGAGCCAGATGCAGAAGAGGAAATGTGGCAGGGAGAGACAGACATCAGTGGAGGTGAAAAGCGAGTGTATCCAGCAGCTTTAATAGGTGCATTGTAAGTGTATGCAGGGGATCTCCCCCTTAACAAACATCAACACCTAACAAACACGATCTGCGAGACAGACAGAGCTTAAAACGTCCACAACGCTACAATTATGATCCACAAACAGGAGAAAAAAAAAAAATCAAACACCAGATGCCTCTACTGCAAAAGGGGGGACACACAACATATCAACCATTTTCATTCATAGACATGAGCAGCATAGTGGAAAAATGCCACCACCATGTGATGGAGGAGGTAAGTTTCAGCAACTGACTCAGGGCCACACTCTGGCACTAGGGGATTTCAGGGCTCTCCTAGGTCGACAGGTATCCGGGTGGGATACAGACCAAATTGAAAAAGCTGCCAAAATCTCACTTCTTCCAGACAGCACATTGTTTTCTACATATGCTACTGCAATCAGTGAAGTAATGAGGGACAAATACCCAATACCAGCAGGCTTACTTCATTTACTGGTATTAAAAATGCAAAGAAGGAGAGAATGTTATCACA
>OMNN01080415.1:0-34698 GCA_900302755.1 Chromis chromis | reverse complement strand
GTTCCTTCAGACACCAGAAGAATACGCAGTAGCGAACAATGTGAGAGCAGAGGAACGCAACAGCTTCATAGAGTTGCCCAGCTCTCTGGATGACCTGGTTAATGTAGGTACTTTCTGCTGTGTTGTTTGAGGAACAACGGAATCAGTAGCAGTTATTGATCTGTCTCCGAGAGGTGGGAGCTGATCAGTTGGTCTTCCTTTGTTTCCAAATCCAGATCGGTCCAAAAAGGGAGCCTGCTGAATGCGAGGACAGACTGGCTTTTGTGGACCTCCTGAAACAGATGCTGCATCTTGACGGGGATCAGAGAATCTCTCCTCGAGAAGCTCTGCAGCAGCCGTTCATCAATTTGTGCCACCTGACCGAGCTCTCTGACAGCAGAGACTGGTAAGTGACTGTGATGTTCACACTAGTACACAACAAATAATATTGGATATATTGATGTCTTTAATAGTTGACCAACTAGTTCACAAATTGTTTATCATCCTGACCACCTCCCAGATTAAGATTAGTGTCTGTCCAGTGGTGGACTCAGCAGATCAGGTGAACACTCCTGGAACATCTGAACCAGATCAGGAGTCAGACACTGGGTTTTGTGACGACACTCCAGCCACCAGGTCATCTGATGAAGTCAAACCATCTGACTCCTATGAAGACTGTTCCATGGAGGACTCTGACAGAGTTTCCTGGAGCTCTTTTTCCAGGACATGCCTCTCATTAATGTCTGTTTCCAACTCTGATTTCGAAGATTGAGATGCTTGGTCTTCTTCAATTTTAGTTGGTACATTATTTTTCATTGTTTAGTTTTTTTCAATTTTAGTTGTTACATTATTGTAACTTCTTTATTTTTATTTCATTAGTTTTACTTGCATGTTGCAAACAAACTGTTTGCCTCATTTGATTAAATTTTTTGCATGTTGCAAATACATTGTTTGCATCATTAAACTGCAGAACAATACCTCAGAGTACCTTCACTACTAGCTACAAGTCAACAGAAAAGTACAGGCCTGTTGTTTCGAGCAGTGATTCCCAACCAGAGGAAACTTCTGCAGCAGCCAGGAGGTACATGGAAAGATGAACTGTACTCTTGTGAAAAACCAGACATTACAGTTTAAATAAAGAATTGAGTGAACCAATGGGAGTGCAGTTATTAAAATAGACAAGTAATGGTGGAAAAAATAAATACACGGTGCAAACAACTACCTAAATACTGTTGTATATTTAGGAATACAACAGTTGAATCTGTGAAATAAAAGCAGCTAAAATAGCTGGTTATGGTTTGGATAAATATTGTTAGCACACAATATGAATTAACAGATCTAGAAATTGAAAACTGAAAGTAACCAATAGATGTTAAACATCGGCACACTCAATTTCTTCAGAAATGGTCTTAAGGGGACTTAAGTAAAACATTTTTCTTGAGTTAGAGCTACTTATGCATTTGAATGTGTTTTTACTTGCTTTACACTTCGGTTTCTGCTGACCATAGCTGCTGCTGGCCATGTAAAGAAACATCTTGGGTTTAGGTGCTTTAAGGCTAGATTTTATAACAAAATCTTCCAGCTGTAGTAACTTACAAAGAAACTGGAAAAAGGGTGATCATTTTCTCATGTAAACAAAAACACTAAACAGTCACAAATATCCTAAAGTGCACATCATGAGATCAAGAGAAAATTTAAAAAAGGTCTTTCAGGCTGGTGACTCTCTACATGAATGTTGAACAAATTCCTTCTAAATTGAAATGTATCCACATTGCTTGCTAAGACGTGTGAGTGCTCAGTGTACTGACCTGACAGCGTCAGTCAGATAGTGCCAGCAGAGGTAGATGGTTCTGGAGCTGTACTGGATGGACTGGTAGAGGGACACAGGGCTGGAGCGAGTGAGGTAGACACTGGCCTGCTCTGTGTTACTGTACAACACTGAGACAGAAAGACGAGAGAGACATGAAGGGAGAATGTGCTTGCAGACAGTACAACAGCTGACAATTTACAGATAAAAAATGAAATTAAAAGTAATGATAAAAAAAAACCACATTGCAATTAAACATCATATACAATCAGAGGTAAAGCTTCGTTGGTAATTTCTATTATATTGAAGTTTTTCACATTTTATACACTCATGTGCTTTTCAATTGTAAATTTTAATGCAAAACACAACTTAAAATATTTAAGAATCATCATTAGTATTGCTACACAGCTCACTTAGAGATTCTATGCTGACCTTGTCCGTTGTCCTGGTGTGTGTTGAGCAGCTGCAGGCCGGCGCAGGCAGCCAGCAGCCTCTCTGTGCCGTCCAGACTGGCACCCACTGCCTGACTGATCTCCTCAGCAGACAGAGGGCGCCCTGCACCCAACAACACATCAAACACACCCAGCTCGCAGGATGTGAACACCGTCTAGGTCAAAGAGTGGAGAAAAAACACAGATAAACAGAGTAGAGCGAGCCTGTGCTTGAAATTACTGAATAAATAAGCCACTAAATTAATAATTAATACAGTTCTGTCAGCAAAAGCACACATTACATATTCAGACACATTGGAAGAGAGGGGCAACCATGCTTTTATGTACTTAGTTGACCTTTTAAAAGCAATATTAATATTCAATATGACTATTTTAATAGAAATGAAGTTATCCATATGTCCATTGCAGATGGACATGTGTAGATGGTTTGTTGTGCTGAGTGATATTAAGTGACTGTCATTAAAAGGCAAATTAATAAAAACATTTGTTGATGATACATTTAGAAATAGTTAAAAATGAAATATCATTTAAGACAGTACAGTCGATATTTGTGGTTATTTTATGAGGCCCTCATGTCTGATCGTCACAGAACCTGAGAGGTGCAGCAGGAACCCCATCGTGAGGTAAAACACTAAACATGCACTTGCTAGTTTTAAGCAAAATGCTTAAAAAATCCTGCAAAGTGCAGAGTGTAACTGAAGTGTTTTGTCAATGCACTGGTGGATTTTGGCTAATTGCATTATATTCCCCAATAGTCTGGACATCGAGCATATTTTACTCTACTGACACATTTTGATGTATCAAGCAAAATCTAAGTATTTAAAAGTAAACAGAATGTCACTTGTGCATTATTCTGCTGTTTGATACTGCAATAACTATGTGTCATCTGGTCAAAAAGCTTTATCATCCAGCATCTTTAACAGAGTATGTGATGATGATGTTATAGTAAATTAATTGTAGTGTGATGAACTGAACAGTGGTGGATGACAAGGCCAAACCAAATATATTTTCACGACCAATGCACATTGCAAAATGTACCAATATCACTTCATCAATTATAAAAAAAGTTGAGCTGTTAATTGACTAATTAATTAAAGCTCTAAAAAGATTTTGGATTTAATGGTGTCAAGTGCAATACTGAAAGTGTGTACACTACACATGTGTGTTACCTTGGAGATGAGGAAGCCTTCCATATACTCCAGTATTTTTCGGGGGTACGTGTCTGCAGCAGGCGCCCCCTCACTTGAACCCATGTCTTGACGTTCAGCCATGGCCACAGCTCTGGACTTTTTGCTTCTCCAAGTCTTTCACCTGCAAACTGAACCTCCCTGCAAATCTGTTTGAGCTCTGGAGACGCTTCAACAGGTGCCTGTGTGAAAGGCAGCAAAGACAGAACAAGACTAAAACAGTGGAAAGTGCCCACCAAGCAGCAGCAATGAGAGTAGCAGTGGGCTAAGCTGATTACAGCCAGATAACCCAGATTAGAGCATGGGCTCAGTCTGTCAGACAAAGAAACAACTCTGTGGAAACACTGCTGCCTTGTTCATTGTCACTCAGCCACTGCATTCTCAGACCAGACCTGTTTTCCACAAAGTTCAAGGTCCCCAAAATGTGATCAACAGTGTGGGATGACCAAACCTTTGAGGGAATCTGCATCTTATAAAAGATGCACTGCCTTTCTCTAATTAGCTTTGATACTGATGGTAGCATCAGACGTAATGATACACTCCGTCACGTCACATGCCTTGATGAGATTACACACACTAATCAGTTTGACTATTAATTGTTCAGCCACACAGTTCATTATCCCAGCATCTGAATATATTGTAGATATGACAGCAGAATCACTAAAGGGTTTGGAGAAAGGTTTTGCATAGACTTCAGTTGACTGACGTGCACTTTTGACAGACAATTTAAATTGTGTTGATTAGAGTGGAGCAAAAGGGAAGCAATTAATGTGGCAGTACATCAGAAACATAATAATTTAACACTGCTGATATTTTAAAGCTCTTCATTATCGTGTCAAAAATGGCACAGTTCATCCCCAATAAAATAACATAATTCTCAGAAAGTTATCAGCTTTTATTTTTATTTTAGCCAACTTGCAGAGTGCAAGACATGCTCTAGTAGATCATGAGCATATACAGAACAAATGGGCTTTGCTGTGACCAGTACAAATGAAGGTAGAAGTGTCAACAAAACTGGAATTGACATCCTCCGAGCTCAAGTTGAGCTACAAGAACAGTCTTTAAAATAACTAGTACGACTAATGAAATGTATCCATCACTACAATGTGCGTTAAAGCAGGAGAAACGTCCTAACATCCCATTTTTACTACGGTACTGTGCTGCTTTGACTTGAATCCCAGAAAAAAGTTTTACTTTACCACAGAACACGAAAAACTCTTGAAGAAACTGCACAGGCCTCAAATCCATCCCTTGTACTCTAGATTGACATATGACCAAGCAAAGAAGGAGTACTGGAATGAGTCTAATACATCATTACGCCTTCAAACATCAAGTCAGTCTTTCATTCTAAACAAAACTGTTCTTCCAATCATTCAGAAATCAAAACATCTTAACTGAAACTATGTGATCATTACAAACGCAGCTGCTTAGTTAAGCCGACGACAAGGCCATTGTTTTAGAGTTCAATAAAAACCTAAATACTGATGCAGTATTTCAAGAAAACAGCTAGGCAGCTAAAATATGACAACAAAATCAGTCTGACAGCGTTAAAACAGAGGTATGCTTCTTACGGTCTTCCAGCAATTCACACTTGTAATGGAGCAGCAGTCATTCGTAAAAGTACTCTTAAACATCTGCCACAACTACAGCAGCCATGAGATGTAGATCACGTGCTTGTCAGGAAACATAGAGTGTTTGAAACTTCATGCTGACAACATCATGGATGAAAAGACAGTTTAAGTTTCAAAGAAGGTTAGACTGGTGTGTCAGTCTACAAACTCTGGGCCAACATTATTCTTTAATTCAAATTTGACCAGTGACTTCAATATGATGTATACTGATGATTTTATAATGAACTACATTTAAATACCCAGTTCCCTCTTTTTAAAATTATTTTTAGAGAAATCTTTTGGTCTACTTCAGTCCAAATATTGATACAATGTCTTTCACATTGAGAAAAGAACAAAAACATTCCTGTAAAACCACAGAGTAAACTTTGTATTTTATGCCATGAACTTGTTAAATGTAAATATTTTGAATTTTTTAATTGTCAGTAGCTTTAATCCAAAACATGATCTGTGGGGGAAATGCATTTTAAAAAAGGTAAGCGCAACTCTGCAGAATCAACTGCGACGACTTAATATGGTTCAATATGTGGTAAGTTTACTTAATGGTTTACGTTTATAGTTTGGACTTCCCATTATTATTATGTCAAGTTTTTTCATCTAAGATTTCTTGTTTTTTGCCAAGCAGCCAGTTGGTGCATTACTTAACTCAGGGACCAGAAATATCTATCCTTTGTCTAAAAGTTGTTGAGCTCTAGGTGCAAGTCCAGAAATGGTGAATATATCAGTCATAAAAACGATTAGAGTGATGAGTTCAGCGTCGTCTGGAGTGGCTCCTATCCCTGCAGTTGCTGTGTCTCCTGTATCTTCGACTGTAATGACTGTGACTCCTCCGGTCTCTACTTTTATTGCTGTTCTTGGAGCTGTCTCTGCTGCCTCTACGATGACTACGCCTCTGGCTCCTCCCTCCGCTGTAACTCCTCCCACTGCTGCTCCGGCTCCTCTCTCTGCTGGAGCTTGTGCTCCTGCTGCAATGGCTGTGGCTGCGCCTCCTGCTGCCGTGATGATGACTGTAGCTCCTCCTTTGACGGCTGGAGCTCCTCCTTCTGCGGCTGGAGCTCCTTCTCCTCCTACTGTAGCTGTGGGAGCGCCTCCTCCTGCCCCGACTGCATGGGCTCCTTTCTCTGTGGGAGTGGCCCCTCGCTGGCTCCCTACTCTGCCTGCTCCTCATCACCTCGTCCCTCCTTCCCTCTCTGTCTTTTTTTCTGTCCTCCCCTCCTCTCCTCTCCTCTGTTGCTTTATTTTTCCCCAAAGCTTGGGAGTGCACACTGGATTTGGACATCTGCTTTTCTTTGCTGTCAACAGCCTTCCCTCCATTTACCCAACCTAGGACCCCAACCATCACATCACCAGGATCAGAGGTCCCCTCACTTGTTTCAGGGCCTGCCTGGTCCTGCGTGCCTGCAGGTCCTGTAGATTTCCCACAGCTCTTCTTCAACATGTTGCAAAGCAGTCTCTCCCTCAGCTCCTTCTCTCTGCGTTGCAGCTCGAGTGCTCGCTCTTTCTCCACCTCCACCCTTCGCAACTCCTCCTCCTGTTTGCGTCGACAGGCCTCCAACTGCTGAAGACGGGCTAATTCCTCCTTCTGTCGAGCCTGCTCCTGCCTCTCCCGTTCCTCGCGTTCAACCCTCTCTTTCTCCTGCTGCTGCTGCTTCAGTGCCTGGGGAGAAGGAGAACACATAGACAAAGCATAAGGAAAAATACACACACATACAAAGACATCTGAAGCTGACGTTATTTCTTGTGTATCAAACGGGTACGAAAACTCAAAAACAACAAAAAAACAGAGATTGATTTTGACTAATTCTCGGAAGACATCGAGTAAGAGTGGTCTTAAAATGTTGGAACTGTTTCTTTGAAGACAATCACCAAAACCAGTAATCCTATTTGATTACAGACATGCTAAGTAACTTATATTTACTGTTGATGTGTGTGTTCTTTACTGTTAAATGTCCTTCAATCCAATGAAGTTGCAAACATTAAACCTCATGGTATTGTGCCTCATATTATACCTTTGGTTAAAATGCTCAGCTACAGGTCAGTAAGTGCAGTGCAGAAGTACCACACGGATGTTTGTATGTAAACCCATTTAGGGGTGCTGTGTTTAGTACCTTGGCCCTGGCCAGCAGCTCAGCAATGAGCCGTATTGATTCCAAGTTGCGTTGAGCCAGCAGGAGCCTCCTCTCCTCCATGGCGATCTTCATCTGCAGCTTCTTCTGCTCCTCCTCCTGTTGTCGCCTCACCTTCTTCATGTTCCTCCTCTCCTCCCTCTCTCGCAGCTTCTGCTCTCGCTTCCGTATCCTCTCCTCCTTCTTCCTCTCCTTCTCCTCTTCTTCCTGTTCCTTCTGTTTCCTGAACAAGTGGTAAAATGACCTCTGTCAATATCGTATTGTTATTATATAATAACTCTTGTCGAGCAGCGCTAAGTAGCAATGCATTGTAGCTTTTACTACTACAGTGAGTGCAAGATTAAAGTTGTCAAACACTGAATAATGTACTAAAAATAAGTTCCTTAGCACTTAGTTATTCTGTTCCTCTTACCAAGTTGTTTTCTAAGCAAAAATATTATATCTTCCACAACATCACTGATTTTCTGTTTAGCTTTTAAAACAACTGTATATTGATTTTAAAGCTCCAGGACTCATTTTACACTTTCTTAAAAAAGCAGAAAGATCTGAACAGCACACACATACCCTGTGAACGTAAGGGATGGATATAAATATAAAGGTGGGTCAACTTCATTGACAGGTGTAATATTAATATTGCTTCCATTCACTGTGGTCAGAGAGGACAAGAGAGTGGTCAAAAGAGCAGCTAAACTGTATTTTTTTTTTTCATTTTACAACTGAAAGCTGATCCAAATGGTACTTTCTAAGTGAATATTTAAGTTTTTAACTCCTTTCTACAACAATATAACCTTTATCTACTCTCTTTTGCAGAAAAATATGGCAACAGCAGTTCAACGCCATGAATTAGGCATCACTACCCTGATTTAGTCTTTTGAAGCCCTTGTTCATCATAATTAGCTTTCCATTTTCTATTTCGTCTTCTGTCATACCTCTCCTCCTCCTTACGCCGCTCCTCCTCTTCCTTCTCCCGACGTTTCTGCTCCTCTCGCTGCCTCTCCAGCTCCTGTAACTTCAGCCTCTCCAGGCTCCTCCTCTTCAAAGCTGACTCACTAAGATGCTTGCTGGTATCAAAAGTCACCTGTGGAAAACAAATAAGCACATCGTATGGAAGTTAATTGTCCCAACATCCTGCTGTAGTGGTTTTTTACGTTACTTTTAACTCGATCGCCTCATAATAATTTAAATGACTTTACAAGTTGGAAAATGGAATTTTCCTTGTGAGACAATAAAAATGTTCAATTAATATATATTTTGAGGATTCACCTCAAAATATATATTACGTTTGATTGTATAGACTGCTTCCATGCACATCGTTTACCACTATGTCTTAGTTGAAAAAAACAGTACTGTAAGGTGATATGCAAGACACACAAAACACTACATGTCAAGGCAAGTGTTCTTGAAATGTTCCAATGTCTTGTCTTTATATCAATGTTATTTTGCATTTTTCATTGAAACCTTTCTTTTTTTTTCTTTTTGTCATTTAGAATTCACAGCTGTATTCTGTGGATTAGGAGGCCTGGTTCTCCCAACCTTTAATATCTTGGAAATAATGATGATGCTGCTTCAATTCCCATTCCACTGAAAGGTCTTAAAGGTGCTATGTGGCTCTAAATATCACAATCCAATTACTAAATTCTACACAGATTCTACGCAGATGGTTGCATTTCACTGGTGGCCTGCAGATCTCCATTGTGCCGTAAGCAGTAATTAAGACTGTTAATAGCAATGTGTTCTAAACTAAAAAAGGCCTGCATGGGTGGCTACAGGAAATGGTGAGAAAATGAATATAATCCAGGAATGCCAGTTTGACAGACACCTCTGTGACTTTGAAAGCTTATCAGATGCAAATACTTCTTAGTGACTGTTGATACTACAAGGAAGGATTTTACAGCTGTGGAAAGCCTGGGACAATCTTAGTCCTGCTCTTCACAATCACAGTCAATTTAAAACACTGTGTCAACACTGGGGTCTTTAAAATAATAAAAGCCAAATTGTTCTGTAACATAGCTACAAATATGGCTCAACTCTTTTCCTCTGTGCTGCAAGAGTTTTAAGTTAACATCCACTGCCCCAGGCTGCCGGGTTAGGACAGTGAATTTAACATGTTCAGCGAAGAATAAAAGAAACACAAAGCTGCACTCACTGTTAGCCTAATTGGGAAAAGAAATGTCTTTGTACACCTTAATAATAAATTCAACTCCGGCTTTCTTGACACCTTGCTCGTTAAAGTTTGTACTGGTAAGTTTCTCTGTCTAGGATTGAACATATTAAGGAAATCAAACTGCAAATCATAGTTATGAAGATCAGAAAGTGGGAAGCTTGAAGGAGATTTCAACTGGAGCGCCTGGAGAGAATCTTCACCCAGCTAATCGGGCAAAAAATGTCATAGCCATTAATAAGACGATAGAGCTTTGCAGCTATTATAGCCTGCAGTACCTTGATGTTACAGGCCACTGCCTTTCCATCGTCTCCTTTCAGCATTAGCTTCATGCTGCGCAGAGTGTCCATGGCCTTTGTGAAGCCACAGTATTCCTGATACTGGACATAAGCCTCAAAGTTCAGATGGCCGCCAAAGCTGAATGTGTTGAAATTCTTGTCCAGCATCTCCTCCCTATATGGGTCCAGCATGGGGATGTCAACATTTCGCACCTAAAATCAATATAATATGTTACTTTTGGTGCCAGTGTCTTCTCAGTCGAATCATTTCAGAAAATTATATCACAGAACAACAATGCATACAGATACAGCTACAATATATTTTTGAAGTTAGTAAAGCAACACTTCCACATCCTTCACAAGCCTTGTCTAGGCTAAATTTACGGATCAATTCTAAAAACTGAGAACAGGCTTTCAGAAACAAAATATGAATTTGGTGTTCAGCTTAATGTCCATTTAACTATAGAAAAACAGAAATAGAATAAAGAACCACCTTGCCAAATGTCTGGAAAACAGCAATGAGGACTTCTTCTGAGGGCCGGTCAGGAAACTGGCTGTCCTTAAGGCTAAACCAGCGACAAGGAAGTCCTTCCAGGTGGATGGTGTCAGGCCTCTCTCCTGGAAGAGTCTCATTCATGT
Source organism: Chromis chromis (assembly GCA_900302755.1). Taxonomy (NCBI): domain Eukaryota; kingdom Metazoa; phylum Chordata; class Actinopteri; family Pomacentridae; genus Chromis; species Chromis chromis. The sequence continues at coordinate 24,441 of OMNN01080415.1, read as the reverse complement.
CCTTGGCGTCACGGAAAAATGAGTCCCAGTCGTGGCGTGTAGGGAAATCCACTTTATTCTCTACTGCACGTACCTGAGGAAAGAGAGGGAGGCAAATACTCTGAAATGCCAGTTTATTATGTACAACCAAGTAAAACTAATGTAGTCTAATACAACCACCCTGTAAAATGTAAATTCAATAAGGTTATAATGTTCAGTACTTGCTGAAGCTCTTTTAGAGAGGTGTGAATTTAATTTCACCCTCACAGACTAGGGTGAGAGAGGAAATTTACTTCATGTGTACCTTTGTGGACACATGGAAATGCAAACGGCCCAACTGCAGTCATCAAGCTTACATGGTGTAACTAATTTTAAATACTACAGGTCGACCAATTATCGGATCCAATATTCTGTGTTTTTCTGATTATCATTATTTTGTTAACACATTCTCAAAAAAATACTTATTTTAAAAAAGTACTACTTTGGCTCAGATGCAGCTGCCCCTCTCTGACTGTAGTTACCACTCTAATCTCCTGTCTCATCCACCACATCTGATTGGTTACACAAAGTTGTTGCAAGGTTATCACTTAATTAAATACACATAAATAAATAAAGGCATTTCATTGAAGGTTTGTGCTGGAGTTTGTGTCATTCTAAATTTTGGCACCAAGATTTCCATTTTCACTGCAAATGTATATTGGTTCCAAATATAAGAAATAAGAAGATAAATCTTTATCGTCATTGTACAGTCACACTTTTGTATGATAGTGCAACGAAATTCGCTTCTCATCCACAACGGTAATTTCTATGGCTCACTGTTGGGCCAGATGTTATTGGTGTTCATTAATTATGGCTATAGCCTGATTATAAAAACTGTCCCTGAGTCTGTTGGTGCGAGACTTGATATGAGCTATCGGTATCCTTCATTACTAATAATCTGTATCATCAGTACTGGCACAACGTAATGTTTGCTACACCAAGTCAACCTTACCTTCAGCACATCAGTAAATCCACTGAGTTTGATGCTCTTTCCATCTAGACGACTCAGCAGACTCTTGACCACCGTCTTGTTTTCCACCTCCCCCTCAAAGCGGATGAAGTCCATGGTGCTCTTGGAGATTCGCAGGGCTGAAAACTGCTCCGGTGCTACCATGGCCTTTACCCTCTCCATCACCTCCCAGTTGGAGATGCTCTTGCCCGGCAGCTTGAGTTGGGGCAAAGCCACGCTGACGGTCATTTTGGCAATGGGCTTGAGGTACAGGCTGTACTCAGCGGAGAGGCACACTGCCTCCGTAGTGTCGTGGACTATGGTGGTCATGGTTAGAGATGGGGAAGCTGCAGCAGTTGGAGAGAGTAAAGACTATCAGCACTTCTTCTTGTTAGTGGCTTTTAAAATAACCTTGTATATGTAGATAACGTCGGTGCTTACATATTCAAATGAAAAGCAACCGAACAGGGTGGTTTACAAATTTAAGAATCAAAATTTTTTTTGCTTTGTTATCCTATGGAGAAACCTCAAAGCCAAACACCAGTCTGAAAATGTTGTGTTGTTGTACTGTTTGTCCAAACAATTAAAAAACACAACTGCTAACGGCTGTGTTTGGAACTCAAGGCGCATTTAGACTTCAAACGGAAGGTCGCGTGTCATTTTTATTTACACTAGAGTTCAGTTTTGTCTCAAAAAACCTTCAAGTTTTACACAACTATCACGCTAACTCGCACACTTTAACGTTATATTAACGTGCCGTTACAACACCGCTAAACAGAAATGTTGGTTTTATGTCCTAACAACACATTTCAAAGCTATTTTGTTTGTTTCTTTTAGTCGGTCAGATTTTAAGCTAGCGTGTAAAAACTGTTAACTGTAACAGCATCGTTCAAATCGTAACGATGACATTAGCTGGAAGTTGACGCTAAACTTTAGCTTCTGTTACATCCCGAAGGAGACTGTAAAATTAACCAAATAACCAGCTGGCTAATGTAAACAATCCATATACAATGCTGCACAAAAAAATAGCTAACACACGCAAACTGTTTCGTTAGTAACAACAGCTAACGGTTATGTCTAGCTAGCTGCTAGCTAGTTAGCTCCAAGGTTCTCCAACTATCTTTTAAACAAGAGACTTTCCTTAACAATTCGCCAACGTCAGTTATCACAGAGGGTTTAGCCGCAACCTACCCAACATCAGTTAGCCTCCCGGTTAAACAACAACAACAAAAATAAACTTATTGTAATGATTTACGGAGAGTCAAACACTGCAGGGAAAAACATCCATTAAAAACCAAATACCAACTGCATGCTACTTCCGGGTGCAATAAACTTTGACCTTAACAAGAAACAACGTGTGACGGCACTGTGGTTTTGGTTTTATTTTAAAACAGCGACACCACGTGGAGCAATGTGGAAAATAAGAGGGGGGAAAAGGAACAAGGCAAAAAATCTTTATTTATTCTTTTTCATCAATCAGACAAAGGATCTTTTCATTTCAAAGTGAAACAAAGTCCCAGCAAAGTGATCTACGTAAATTACTAATTAAAAAAAACAAAAATGTTATCAAATTATTAAATAAATAATAATAAAAAAATCTATGATGAAATATGATCATAATATGGTCACTTTTTCCCCCCAAAAAACTCCAAGAAGTCGACCTGGAAGTAGCAAACTCAACGCTTCAAAGCAGCAGTCCACAAACCAGCAGGTGACATCATGGTGGCTACATTTACTTTTATTTGCAGTCTATGTGTTGGACAGGAGCATCCCATAGGTGTTAAATGGGTGACATTTCTAGAGAGTATGCAGGCTGTGGCAGGACTGGAACATTTTCAGCTGATATAGAAGGGTAGTGCATATTCTGGACACATGAAGGCATGTTTGGTCTTGCTGAAACATGAAGTTGTTGTGGTGAATAAATGGGGTAACCATGAGTGTGAGTATTTCATCTCTGTATTTTTGGGCATTGAGATTATTATGGATGAGATGCAGATGTGGTCTTTTTCCATAGTACATCCCTGTCCATACCATTACTCCTCTGCCTCCATGTTGATTGCAAACAATTTTGCCGATTGATGAGCCAAAGTTGTGGATAATTCAAGTATCTGGATGTGACCCTATCTGACATACCAGCATCCACCATGCTGACAGCCTGTTCTCACATCTCTTTTGTCATCTGTTTCATAATGTCATTTAAATAAAGCTAAATTTTAGGTGGCCTTTTACAGTCACTGGTTAAAGGAGTGTCTGTGTACTGGTCACACGATTATTGTTCTTTAAAGCCACACCTGACTAGGGTGTGGATTGAGTCAGTGGTTAAGAATTTGTCACAAGTTGAACAACTCAAAAAGTTTTCTCACACAATTTGCTTCGTTTACCCTTTTCTAATAACAGTTTTTAAAAACTTTTTTTCCCCCTCTAAATCCCAAAAGATCATTTGAATGCTGCATTCAGATTTTAGTTCAGCGTAACACATGTGCTTTAGTTACTGTCTTTTATGTGACACACAAAATCACAACGGTCTGGTTCATCCAGTTGGTCTGAGAGGTCACATATTTAGAGAAATGACAACAACAGACAATAGATAACTGAATACATCCTAAATACACCTTTATCACTATTCTGGACTTCATATTTGTAACTGATTTAAATCACTTCTAGAAAACCTTTTGTGTTGACTGCACTGCTATAAGACAATAAAACATGGAAACCTTTGATACTTTTTATTGCCACTCTGTGTCACAAGATAAAAGGACGCCTGGGTGACCATTCAGATTTGTTTTTAACTTGATGCCTATTTGGCTCTGTCGGTCACATGTCAGGCTTTGTGTGAATGTCATCATCACTGTGGTAACTGATTCGAGTGAAGGCGAGAGATGTGGATAGGCTGGACATGGATTAGTCCAACAGTGGAGGCCCCAGGCAAAAAAGTTGGCACAGTTTCCCTGAAAAGATGGCAGAGGAATTTACATAATGGGCATTACTCCCTTCACTGTGTATGTAGGTCAGTCGCTGCAGTCAGACAGTCCCTCCGCTCTGTCCTGATCAGCAGTCAACTAATAGATCGGCTGCCTACGGCAACTTTGGATGCTGCAGGGCCAGAAAAAAGATCATCACTTCTGACCTCTATAAATCTTTTCTGCCTTGTAGATGAGAGAAATATCAGAGAGGCATCAAAAGAGCATACTCTGAATGGAAAGCATTTACTTTTATGCAAGCAACACATTGCATGAGAACTGTTATAACTGTTTGCATGTAATCCTGCTTTTTTACATGCTCGATTAGGCTTGGTAATCATGGAGAAGAGAACAGGCCCAGACAGGGTGCCAGAAGAACATCAGTGCCACAAGAGGATTGTCGGGAGCTGTAGTTATCTGTTCCGTCCCAGGCACCGAGTACATTGACTGGAAACGTACCATATCCCTCTCACACATATGAAGGCTTAAAAACATCCTCTACTTCTCATATTTCTTTTATCCTCAGTGACATGCTGGTGTTAACAGGCTCAGCAGCACGTCTAACAAGGGAAAAAAATCAAAACCACTCGGCCTCTGTCACATCTTATCGAGCATAATAAACTGATAAAACCTGGAACAACCTTCTATCTGCAGTTTAAGTGGTTGTGAAATTGTATTAGTGTGCTTTCCACAGCTGTAAAGAAAACTAAACCAGTGTAGACTTCAGTTCAATCCAAAACATTCTGAATTTCATTAATCTTGTCGGGAGTTTCGGTTTTTGTAACAATATAATCACACACAGAGACACAGCACAGGTGCAGAATGAGAACTGGCTGTGAATATACGTATAAAGCTGCCGTGCTATGTGGGCAGCTTGTGGACAGGACGTTGTGGATATACAGTAAATGCTGGAGCAGAGCTGGAACAGTGGGTGATCAGATCATCAATTATTCAGCACCACCAGACAGGGACAATCACTTGGTGTCAGCAGGAACAGCGGATGAAACAGCTTGTTTCAGTCCATTCTGACTGAACTCGACAGAAGTGTTCATGATTGTTTTTATTTTTTAATGAGATCTCTTATTATTTTGGCTCACACCTTGACTGCTGGGACTGTTTTCCTGTGCATTGATTATATTTGTTTGCCTGCACTGTTGTGAGAGTACAGTTAGTGTTCGGAAGTTTTATGCAAACAATTATTGCTTTATTTCACATTTAAGGATGAGTAGAAAGCTGAGGGTGGCTCATTGACAATGATTTCACACCACAGAATAACTTCACAGTATTTCACAAGTAAGACAGACACAACTATTTACAGACATTTAAACTGCACAGTGCACAGTATTTACATTTCCCCAACTCATGCAGCTTAGAAAGTGACGTCAAGGTACATCTGTATGTGACATTTCTACAGGAAAAGTGAGGCCCAATGATTTAAGTACAAATGCTACAAAATACGAAGGTAACATTCATGAAATCTAGGAAATGTCATTGAGTAAGTAAGGTTCACATATTTGGGAAACCAGTTAAAAAGTCACTGTGCTCATCAGCAAAACATACAGCATATTCTGGTAGACTCTGTACTATTCACAGATAACACAGACATGAGTAAAGAGCAAATGATTGTAAGGTTTAGACCGTTTACCCTGTAAAATATCATACAATGCAGTTTATTTGATTGCATATTTACTGTAAAACTGATCCAAGCTCTGTTGGATGTCTGTGGTTGTCTAGACTGTTAACCTAAACTCAACTAACTCTCAGTTATATAATGTATCTATTCCCCTGTGGATGTCTAGTATAAATCCAGCATGAACTAGTGAATCTGTGTGATATTTAGAATCATTTTTGGAATGAAAATAGTCAAATATAAAGATTTGAATGTCAGAAAACACTGTAAAACACTGCAATTGACTTCCAGAGGCCAATACCAAAACACACACACACCCATGCAAAGCAATGTAGCAATAAGTGAACCAGTTTCAGAAAATCTGAGGTACTTTGTAGTGAGTAGAAAAATGTATATAAACTATGTGATCCCTGTGCTTCCACACTGTAAAACAGCCTCGATGTGTAACTGATCAGTGTTTTATATAAAGAACTTGATCTAACTAAAAGGTTTTCTGGAAATATCCCCCCCATCAGTGTCACTACCTCTTAACCTTTTTACCCTCTTTTTGGTGCCATTTATCGATGAACAAAAGTGAAAAGTATAGGAGAAAAAATAGCCTATGTATCTAAAGGTGCAGCAATGTCATCACCCCTTTGATAATATATCTACAGTTTTAACTGTTAAGAATGATGTGGGTCCAAAAACAGCTGTCATGGTTTTAGTTCATGCAGTTTCTTCCCATAATCACATAATCAAAAACTCTTCAAAGTGACAAGTGCAAACATGATGACTACACTGATACAAGGATTTTGTGGTTAAAACCGTTTGAATATTAAAATCTGCTACTTAAAAAATAAAAACATTTGTTCACATTATATTAAAAAAAGCACCATCCAGTTACAGGAGGTTGAAATACAGGAACTGAGCTCTATAAATATATTACTCTGCAAACAGAAATACAGTTCTGGATAACAGTGTGGAATCAAAACCGAAGTGCTTTTTTCAAATTCCAACGCCAAAACTAAAGTGAAAACATATGACAGTGTTGCACGTTGTTTTTGCAAGTGTGTCAACATCACGCTAACTGGTTCAACTAAGATACTTGGTGTAATGTTTGCTACCTGCTCAAATCAGTCCTAAAAATATAGGAAAAACCACATACGCAAAAATCAAGTCTGAAATCATTTCACAGATCTGTAGTTCAGCGTTCAATCAATGAATCGCTGTGGCAAATAAAATGCTACGTGAACCTCTCCGTGATCAGCAACAGTCTAACAACTGCAATAGAAACTAAAATAAATTAGAGATTTAGAAAAAAACATAAATTTATAGTTATTCCTGTAAAATTCTATAATAATAAAACTTTAAAATCAGTTGCTTGTTAGGATATTAGGGTGTTTACTATGAACCGCTGTAATAAAAGTATCTGACCAGTCAGACTACAAAGGTGAGAAAACTACAAATCCAAACATGATCGGTGGCTCTGAGTGGTGTAACTTTATCCAAACAGGTTGGACAGCGGCCTGGTTCGGAGAGGACTGCTGGGTAGGTCCTCTCCTCTCCCCACCTCCCCCGTGTCCCTGAAGGAGGCGCTGTGAATGATCTGGGCTCGGTGGCGCGTGGCTCGGTGCAGCCGGGCGTTCAGCCGGCTCAGGGAGGTCTTCCTCTGCATGCCCCCCTTAGTCTTCCCGGTACCTGCTGCCTCCTCTGCCGCCTCCGCCGGTGGGTTCAGCAGCCGCAGTGGGTTCAGGTTTCCCTGGAGGACTCTGGGAAACCTCCAGCCACGCCCTCCACTGCTGCTGCCGTTAACGTTTTCACTGTCCGACTCGGCTCCTGGTGAGGTGACCACTCCCTCCTCCTGCAGGCCGGCGGCCACTGGTGGGGAAAGGTACTGGATGGCTCGCCTGCCGCTGTAATCTCGAGCTTCAGGGTCTGCCTCCCAGTCTGACAGCAGCACACGGACCACCTGTCACATCACATACAAAACTTAGACACTAATGCTGTATTTCATGGATATTCACCTAGAGAAAATTGGTGTTTAAGGGGCTAAAATTCAGCAATTAAAAATTATTTATATCTGTGGATATATAATGTATATCCCAACGCAATCCATATATTCCTGACCGTTACATTAACATGTGTTCTTTACCAAAGGCAGTCACATTAACATAGAGAATATCTTCACTTAATGGAAGACAAATCAGCAATAAATGGGAGAATTGTAATACATTTTTTCTTAGCTTTTTCTATCATTGTTCTATTAATTTCCCATAATTTAAATAAGGACACCTCCAGCTGGCATATTATTAATTTAGCAGCAGATTCCCAGTATAACACCTCCGTCCTACACTCTAGCAGACGAAGCTATTGGCTCAAAAGGTATGCTGGAAATTTTTCTGGGACAAAGTTTTCTGCTGCAATGTTTGGCTCCATCCAGACCAAAACACTGCATGCACACTTATTTCACGGTCCACGGTGTGGACTGAATTGTCCGCAAAATATCAAAAGTTATGACATTTTCAACTAATTGTTTGAGCCAAAAAAGTGATAAGTGCTAATTTCTACCTCTTTTTTCATTTTATTTCAATAATTTGTCTTGAAATGAACTTTTGAACTGATGACTCATCTGGAGCAGACACAGTGTAGGTAATTATGCTCTGCCTCACTGAGCATGTGCAACACATGACACCCCACTCTCACCACCGTCCCCGCAACCCACCTGTGTGTGTCCATGCATGGCAGCCAGGTGTAGCGGTGTGTATCCAGCACTTGATCTCACGTTTACATTCACAGGTATAGTGTTCTCCTTGGCAAAGGCCAGCAGCTGGGAGAGAAGCTCAGCTTTGCCCTGCTTAGCTGCCCAGTGGAGGCAGGTAAAACCTGTCACAAAGTCTCTCTTGGTCACCAGGCTGGGCTCCACAGCCAGCAGGGGCTGCAGACTTTCCCACAGGCCGTCTGAGGCGCACAGCATCCACTCGTGCTCGAGTGGGTCCAGGGTCACCGAGGCACAGTCCTCATCGGTGGCTGAGGAGAGGAGGGAGGCTGAGTCGCCATCACTCCTCACTGAGTCCCGGAGGCGTGAGCCACGGTTGATCATAGATCTCCGAACCTGTGAAGGAAGAACATAACAAGTGGTGGATTTGGTCAGTCACACCACATAATACAATGATTATTTAGAAAAGTAGTGCCATCATATTGTTAGGCCCTGTAGAGTTAGTATTGTCTAAAGCCACAATGCAACAGTATTTCACACCAAAGAAGCACAGTATCCTACCTGAGGAGAACTACTCATCATCAGCTCTATGAAGTTCCTGCGGCTTCCCTTAGGTGTGTTGATATCTCCGACAGCTTCCAGCCCCTCCAGCGCGCTGTCTTCAGACAGGCAGCTGGTCAGCATGGCCCGCTGGGACCCTTTGGACACCCTGCGTGCTCCTCTGATCTGCTGGTTGTTGGACCCTGCAGAGTGGGCCTGGTCCAGGTCTGGAATCCCAATAACTGGGGCTGACTCTCGCCTCCTCCTGTCCCTTAGTTTCACCTCCCCTCCACTAACAGGGGTAGAGGTCTTGCTCTGGGAGGGAGCTGCAGGTTGCTCATTGCCATTTGACTGTTTGTCATTGTCCAGGCTGGCAGACTGTGCTCCTGTTGGACCATTGCACAGGTCATGCTTTTAGTCATCATCCAGTTTTATGCAGTTTATTGGTTACACATTGTAAAGATTAACAGGTTGTTGCATGATCTTAACACAGTGGGACCTGCACAGGTATGAATGAAGTGTTTTTCTTTCTCTTAAGGTTAGTAGTAACCTGATTTGTTGGAGATTTTTTGTGGTTTTTGGCAGGGAATAGGTCCAAATTAAAGCTGCTACCAATATAGTAAGCGTTGGCCTTCAAAACAATGGCCAAACCCTTGTATTCCACGGTGTTGTGATACTACTGAGTGGGCCAACGAGGCAGTAACATCTCACCAAATAAATAAGGCCACATACTGATAGAAATATACACAAAAACAAGGTTACATGTGAAAAGAAACATCATATGGATAAAATAAAATGTAAATTGACAATGGGTGCGTCCTCCTCACCTGTTTGCTCTGTGTTTTCAGGATTGCCGTTGACATAATTGTTGTCCAGCCTCTCCTGGATGTTACCATTACACTCCGCGTGATCGTGGCCGTCCGCGTCCGAACGCATCACCGACTCCGTGCTGCCTTCACTGTTCAAACACACAAATTTCACGCCGTCCTCCACCTTCACGAAGCCCACGCTGTCAACGATGCGTTTCAGCACCTCGCGATCCACCCCTTCCTTTAACTGGTCGTTTTCCTCCCAGAGTGATAGGAAATGATCGATCAGCTCCATCTGTTGGACCCTCCCTCCTCTCTCCAGCAGGAACTTCTGCACGGCTTGCTCCGAGCACCGGGACGCCATCATCATCCCGAACCAGCCGAGCGGAGGAAACGGTGTTAGTAAAAGAGGAGCGTTTTAGGATGAGCCCATGTTGACGCTCATTCACTGGTCGATGACAGCATCTTCTCCTCCGGCCTCCTCCTCTCCTCCATGGGGACGACAGTGTCGGGCTCTGACAGATAGGGGGCGCTGCGGCTCACCACGGACACAGCCATGCTGCGTTCCCGTGCTCATCGTAAAGTCAGACTTCCAACAACTAGTATTGCTGACCGTGAAATATTGGAGAAAGTGGTTGTATTATGGTGTGTTGTAAGCAGAAGCGGCGTGGCAAAGAAGTGTGAATATATTTTCGGCAGGTATTCAACAAATAACTGTTTTACTTATGTGATAGTTAGATAAAATCTGCTGGTAGCCTGTTTAAACGGCACATTCCTTGGTATTCCTCATCTTTCTATGGCCAACTCCCTATATTGTGTAGTGACAATAAGGGAAAATACAAAGTGAGGTCATTTGTTTAGCTCACACAAAGTGGGAACTAATGAGAGTAATCATATGGCCTTGTGAAATAGCCTTGTGTAATAAAATGAAAGAAAAAAATTATCTATCTATCTATCTATCTATCTATCTATCTATCTATCTATCTATCTATCTATCTATCTATCTATCTATCTATCTATGTGTGTGCGTGTGTGAATAAAATATATATTTATTTATTTTTATTATACAAGGTTGTTCATTGTTATTATTTTGTATTGTTGTCAGTGTTTATTTATTTATATATATTTGAGTTGTATTTTATTTCACAAGGCTATTTCACAATTTATTGTTGTTTATTGTTGCTGTTATTGGTTGTGTGTCAGAATCAGTTTTATTGCCAAGTAGGCTTTCACACAGGAGGAATCTGACTTGGTGTTTTGGTGCATAGCAGTAAACACTGACAAGTAGAAAAATATTCAACAAGGATAAAATGTTTTTTTTTTTAAGGCAAGTGTCAAGTCAGTAGACAGTAAGTGTAGCAGATCCAAGGACATTTTTTTCCACATCCAGAGGAATCTGTGCAATGTTTGAATTTCCACATATGGAAGAATCCCTACAATGTCAACAGTACTGATGTATATAGTTTATTTTTATTTTCTGCTGATGTTGCCCACATGTTTGCACTTTCCCCTTTGCTGCTGTAACACTGCAACTTTCCCCATTGTGGGATTAATAAAGACTTATAAAAATAATGAAAGTAATAGAGATAGCTTTTTGCAATGTGCAAGAATGTGCAAATTATCCACCTGAGATTGTACAAGACTACACAGTATGTGATGTAAACAACTTGAACTGAGCAAAGGATAAAAATAATCCTATTTTAAAATTATTATTGAGAGAGAGGTAGTGTACTGGGTCTCTGGCCTTGTTGATGTGGCCAGGTGCTGCTGGGAAGTAAAAGTTCATATATATAATGTAAGTGTACCGACTAAGCAGGTAAACCAGTGCAGTGTTGAAAATGTTGTCAACATTCTTGGAGTGTCCTGTGATTTTTCATGTCTGAAACCAGGTATCAACACCAGGAACAGCAGGGTAGTTGCGCTCAATTCCGCTTTACACTTTTTCTGACAGCCCGCAACCTAAACACTGGGAGCGACTGGGAAAATTAAGTTGCGCTGTACCATTATACAAAGAAGGGGTGTTTGGTTGTATTAATACAGCTAATTATTAATGTATTGCTGCATTTTCTTGAAATTATTGTGTATAATATACTAAAAACAACTGTGATATTCAATGTTACGTGACAGTTGCCCGAATATTCAGGATTTTGGTTTCAAAGCATTTTTGCAAACCGTAGACTTCTCCTCATTCCTACATTGTTCTGAATGGTCTGGTCTGTCCAGTTGTCGACGGTAGACGCAGTGAGGCGGTCCTGGCCAGGATTCTAAAAAAAGAAGAAGTCGGTCTTTGTCAGTTTTATTGCGTTATTTTTTAATTTATTAGGACTATTGTCTTCTGTCTAAAACCATGGCTTCTTCGGACGTTGCTCGGCAGCCGGTAAGTATTTTTCTCCTTGATGGTTGACAAATGGCAGTGTTCTTGACAGTTGAGCAGGGAGTGTCCGGAGCTATCATTAAGTTAGCTTTCGCTAGCCGACAACTTCTTTATGTGTTTCAAGTTATGGAAAACTTGGAAAGTCAAATAGTAACACAGTGTAGAACTCAACAGCGTATCTGTCCTTCTTGCCGACTTATATCCATATCATGAAGCAGTACTTATCATCTCAAGTGTCCAACTTTCTTTTAAAGTAAGATTCTCTGGTACATCTTTCACCAAAGTTCACCGCGGAGGCTAACCGGCTAACACAACACTAGCTGTCCTCTATTAGATTATGAAAGTAATTCAGTATTTCATGCTTCAACACTCATGTGTTGCAGTTACTAATACACAATTCGCCAAAATCTTACGTTAGGTCAACTACAAAGTTGGGTTGTTTCTTGATAGCAGGGTGGTACACACATACACATAGCCATTTATTGGTATTTATGTCTATTTTCTGAATGAAATCCAGGTTAGACTCACTCTAACAAAGACAGCCGTCCAGGAATAAACACTTTTTTTTTGTTTCCCACAAAACACGGAGTTTAGTTATCAAAATTTAGAGGCATTTCCTTCACGTCAGCACTTTGTATCCTAACCAGGTCAGGGTTTCCCCTGCAGAGCTGACGATTGATACTCAGGATATTCTAATAGTTGAGATGGGGACAGGTCAAAGAGGACTAGATGAGAGCGCAGTTTAAGGAAAATTCATTGGCCACAGAGTCTGTTTAAAGAAATCCAAAGTTTGTGTTTGTACAGTGCGAGAAATTTACTAATTTAGCATATTCTGAAAATGTTTCGCTCATATGCCCATACAGACTTTTCTGATTAAACTAGAGAGCTATTTGTGAATTCAAGAAAACAATAGATTTTAGTACTCATGCTAAAAAAAAAAAAGTAAAGTATTGATCTTGAGCCTCGGTCACTTAATGTATGAATATCTGGTTCCATTTGTTAATAAGTGCATAACTTTAAAAAAAATAAATAGTTGCAGCATCTTAATAATGAGCTGTCTCTTTTGTGACATTTATTCCACAGGATAAAGGAGTCCGGCCCTTGTCCCTCGCTGGCCATGTGGGCTTTGACAGCCTTCCAGATCAGCTTGTCAACAAGTCCATCTGCCAGGGCTTCTGCTTCAATATTCTCTGCATCGGTACCTTGTTATACACACATATACATTACACACGCTCTTTCACACACTGTGGCGTTACCAAAGTTAATTTTGCATTTACTTGGCTACATGTACGTAGTTGACTTACTCGATTTGCTGCCTTTATTTAGGTCTGCCTGAGCCTAAAAGCTCATTTGGTCCTTTGTTACGAATGCATTCTAATCACAGTGGCAGGTCGTGATAACTTTATATCAGTCAGATAAATTTGTCTTTTTGGCAGTGTGGGTTAAACTACCCCTGTTGTGATAAAAAAGAATGCTCATTCAATTCTCCTTTTTAAAATGTGGTTGCAAGTCCAGTCATTCTTACTTTAGCAAAGGATGTTTAAGAAATACTACATTTATCAGGCATGTTACTGCTCGCATTGCAATATTGTATATCTGGAAAGTTCAGTCACTAAAAAAATGCAACTTTTTGTGCTCTAGGTGAGACCGGCATCGGCAAATCTACGCTGATGGACACTCTATTTAATACCAACTTTGAGAACTTTGAGTCCTCCCACTTTGAACCTCAGGTGAAGCTGCGGGCTCAAACCTATGACCTTCAGGAGAGTAACGTCAGACTACGTCTCACTGTGGTCAACACTGTGGGCTTTGGAGACCAAATGAACAAACAAGAGAGGTGCGAATAAATGTGTGAGCGAGTGTGTTATTGACAGTGAAGGAGTGTGACTGCCTCAAGTGAATTATGAAAGTTGCTAACAATGATTGTTTAGGTAAATATTGTTTTAAAATTGTCTGGTATTGTGAACTAATCTGTGTTTAAGATTCATAAAACCCAAATCACTGATCAACACTATATGTGTGTCCTGTAGCTATCAGCCGGTGGTGGACTACATCGACAGGCAGTTTGAGAGTTACCTGCAGGAGGAGCTGAAAATCAAGCGCTCTCTTCACAACTACCACGACTCGCGAGTCCATGCCTGCCTTTACTTCATCTCCCCCTCAGGTCATTCACTGAAATCCCTTGACCTCGTCACCATGAAGAAACTAGACAGCAAGGTAGGAGAAAGCCCACAGTATTTGTGTGTGTTAAAGGGTTAACCTTCGTCAGTACAACAGGTGGCTTTTTAATGTTTCCCTTAATATGTGATGTTAGAAATATAATAAAATATTTAAAGGCACTGTTGTATATCCAAGACAGGAAATACTTGTAATAGATGGTGAAATTTCAACAAGAATAGGCCACTACAAATGAGGGATGAGGTGTTATCGCCATACATGTTATTCAGACATGGGTCACTTTTACTTGAATGTTCCTCATGGCCTTATTCAGATGTCCCCACCACAGTGATGTAGAGAGCCACAATATGTGTACGATATTTGTCATACACATTAAATTGGACATTATATAATGCATAACAATGCACTAATAAACAAAAGATTCAGTCTAAAGTAATAGCAAGATTATCAAACTGTCCAAGTCACTAATGGCCAAGTTTATTGATATTTCCTTAATGCTGAAAATTCTGTCCATGTGTGATGGCAATCTAACTCCTACATTGCCACCAGTAAAAAAACATATATCTTGACAGCTATGTAGAAGGTCAGGACCTGAGGACGGCCGCTGTGCCATCCTAACAAATCATTTAACTGCATTTTATAAACAGTGATTCTGTGTGACAGCTCACCTGTCTGAGGTTAAGAAAAGTAAACACTGTGACTTCTCTGACTGATTCTGTCTCCATATGGGGGATCATTTTAATTATAAGTAATTAATGAAGTTAGTATTCTTGTTCCATGTGTGTAAATGCACACAGCTCTCTTCCTTTGGAGATGCTCATATGGATCCTGCTGCTGTTTAATGCTGCCTGTATTTAATAAACTCAGGGGGAACAGCTGGAGGCAACAACCTAAACTTCAGCTCCTGTTAAAGATTTGTCAAAACCCAGATTACATTTATTATTGGAGATCTCATTAATCTGACTAGTTCTGTCTTCAGTGCAGTAAAGGTTTATTTCTCTGGATATTTCCATTTGTAACAGCTGTGAAATTGTTGAGGAAAGTGAATGGTAGAGGTGTTTTGTGATTTTTAGCAGCAAATGTTGTCCTTTGTGCTCTCTGTAAGGTTTTTGGACCAATATTGGTGCTAAAATGTGAGAAAACGCCTTCGAAAAATTACTTTGCATAACCTGAAGTACATTGCATGTGCATGCCTATCCATTGGCAGTGGTATGCAATGCAGATTTGTGCCATGTTTAATATGATACTAACATGTTACTAAGTCAAACCTAGTAAGATTGTTATTGCAACTTTAACGGAAAACTCACCAGGGTGCTCATTGAGACATAAAGCTTTCAGATGCTGTCAGATTAAAGAGAAGGAGTGCATGTCTGAAAAGGGCTTAATGTTATTAAATAGCTAAAGGAGACAGTTATGAGTCAGCTTTTCATTACTTTTTATTAAAAGCTGACTTGTTTTTACCTAAAAGTAAAAGAATAAGTAGTAAAACTTTAGGAGACACTGGCATCCAATGTCAGCTATATAATGAAAGCATCCCAAAGATGGATGTCTTCAGTGTGGTAGAGAGCGTATTAATCTTTTTAAGAGAGGTTGCAAAAGCTTTTTATTTGATGAAGCTCAAAATGACAGACTGATAAATTTGCTATAAAATGACAGAACTGGAATTGTTGAAACTGCCTGCTCTGTTAGCTAATGAGAAAAAGAAATTAGCATAAAACATTTCCAAAGATAAATGCCTATCTTAGAAGCAATGACTGGAAAAATTTGCTTTTTAGTTGGAATGCAAGCGGCACCGAGGAATGAGCCGTGAACATTACATGAAAACTGATCACAAACTGATATGCATGTGAGAGACAGCGGGGTTTTCTGTATAAGCTACTGTGCTGTGGTTGTTTTTATGTCTGACTGTTGGAAAGGGTTCACTATCAGACCAACTAAACCCCCTTCCATTGCTCTTGAAGTGGTCAGAAACTTTCCCATGCTCTCTGTGTGTAGTGACTTTGTGTTTTTTGTGCGTTTGTGCGGTTTCGCTGCTCCGGAGTGTCAGTAACCCTGGATTTGCGTGTGAAAGGAATAGAACAAGCAGTGGAATGCTGTAATCACCTCACGCACACACATTCGAGTTGTCCTTTTGTGCCACTGTACAGATACACACAGAAAGAGCCAATTGTTGATCCTGCAGCAGTGACGGATAGACAGTCACTCACTCAGACAGCTGTTGGAACAGATCTCGGAGCATTGTTTTGTTTTCTCTGCCGGGATCAGTGTGTATTCTGTATGTGTGTACAAGTGTGTGGTCTGGCCCAGAAGCTCGCCTAGTGACAACAACTCATTCCAAGCCTCTCTTTGGTCCGACAAGATGACAGACAGACAGGAATGTGGGATGCCTTGGACAGCAGATTGAACTGCCGGGCCAGAAATAACATCAGAAAACATGGTTTATATAACACTTATCTTAAAACAGTTTGGAATAAGGATCTTAGATAATGAAAAGCAAATATAGTTTAGCTTCTGCTGAATATATACTCTACATGTCAGACTAACGGATGTGTTTTTAGAGTGTCTACATGTTGTTTCATGGTATGTTGATCGGTAGAATTAGCTTGTTTTAGCCTCGTTACTTGATCCCTTTGGCATCCGGAACTGCTTTGTTTAGAGAAGTTAGCCTTGTGAATTTTAAAATTACATAAAAATAAAGAAATGTATTCACTGCCCCACTATAGTGGCTTACCGGATTAAATCTTAGTCCTATTAATTTCTTGTATTATGAAACTATGATAAGAACTAATTCAATAAACTAATTACATCAAAGTTTCCTTTAACTTTTGTTAGTTCTCGCTGATGCTAATGATCTCGTTGCAGCCTGTCAATTTTAAATTTTCAGTCAGAGTGTTTAGTGTGTCATGATTTTGTTTAATCAGAATACTGTTTGTTAATGAGATGAGAGCCTGTCTAAGAAGACAGAAGCTAATGTGTGACTCCTGTCAGAAATGAGGTGTTATGAAAAATGTGACTGAATATAATAATGAGTGTCTGATTTATCGTTGCTTATATTTTCAGAAATTAATGATATTGTTGGTTAATAAAATGTCTTCTTTAGAGACAAATGAGCTGTCTGTTTGTCTGAAGCCAGCAGTTGTTTGTAATAAATAACGACAGCTGGGGAAGAGAAAGCTGTTTGTCATGAACTTGTATCTTATCATGCTGTAGGTGAACATCATCCCAGTGATCGCCAAAGCCGACACCATCAGTAAGAGCGAGCTGCACAAGTTCAAGATCAAAATCATGAGTGAGCTGGTCAGCAACGGTGTCCAGATCTACCAGTTCCCTCTGGATGATGAGACTGTGGCAAAGGTCAACACCACCATGAATGTATGGAAACACACACACACTCTCCTCTCTGACTATCCTCACCAGGGTCTACAGGTTGAGGTTAAAGTTTTTTTTAGAGGTTATGTGGTCCATTTGTTTGGATCGATCTGCAGTATTCCCATTGGTGTGCAACTGTTTTTATTTTCCCATTTAGTTCAGCTGGCATTTCTTTTTTAGAGTCAGCAAGGTTTTCAAAATATAACTTAAACATGCAGACACGCTTTATGTGTGGGTGAAGGTGCTGGTGTGTTTGCGAGGAAGAACTGCTGAGGGAGTTGATGGAAAGGGCAGCTGTGACTTAGTCAGTGTATAAATGTGCATGTTCTGTCTAAAACAGATTCACTTTGAGATGCACTCTTGTGGATCCAGCTATGTTAGACCTTTTTTCTAATGGATGTATTTCACTTATTTTTGTAGGGTCATTTGCCATTTGCTGTAGTAGGCAGCACGGAGGAAGTCAGCGTTGGCAACAAGATGGTGAAAGCTCGCCAGTATCCATGGGGTGTAGTGCAAGGTAGGAAGGATCGTTGTGTGTTTGTATGCTTTTGTACAGATTTGGTTACTTTATTTGTACCCATAGGCAGATTTGGCTTCCATCCTGACTCACATTTAATAAAGAAAACAGATAAAAGACAACATAGTGTAAAGCGCTCAAGGTTCCAACAATCACTAAAATATCTAAACACAAAAATAAGTAAGTAAATGTTGCTTCTGTATCATCTGTGCAGTGATGGCTGCTGGAACAAAGCCGTTTTTGTACCGTTTTGTTCTGCATTTTGGGACTAAACACCTTCTTCCACGAGGAAGCAGCTGAAACTCACAGCTCACAAGGTGTATACTGTACTTTAAAACTGAGCCAACAAACAGCTGTAACTGCCAGGGACGTTGGGCTGTACTGTAACTCACCACTCAGCCTTCTCAATCATTTAACAACTTGATTCAGTGAGTTTGTGTTCTTTAAGGACAGGTTTCCAAAACATGACACTGAAGAAACAATATTGCTGTTACATTGACATACCAGTTTATTCTGACTACTTTTTTTCCTCTTATAAATATTTTCATGCTTTCCTCATGTAAAATGAACACTGTGGCCAGCATAACAAGTGTATAAAACTCCTCATCCTGCTTTTAGCATTCTAAAGTAAATGATTTCATTACTTTAGTTGCCACTGCAGGCATTCCATGGTTTAAATCTTTTTTCAAAGGCTCAAATTTTAGAATATAATATTTAATATCAGCTCGAAGGGTAACACAATAATTTGTCTGTCTGTTGATGTGTGTGTCAGTGGAGAACGAGAACC
The DNA here is from genome assembly GCA_900302755.1 of Chromis chromis. Classification (NCBI taxonomy): domain Eukaryota; kingdom Metazoa; phylum Chordata; class Actinopteri; family Pomacentridae; genus Chromis; species Chromis chromis. The sequence goes on along the minus strand of OMNN01080415.1, from coordinate 5,615 downwards.
ATTGTGACTTCGTAAAGCTGAGGGAGATGCTGATCTGTGTAAACATGGAGGACCTAAGAGAGCAGACACACACTCGTCACTATGAGCTCTACAGACGCTGCAAACTGGAGGAGATGGGATTCAAAGACACCGACCCAGAATGTAAACCTGTCAGGTGAGCTGTTCACTCACAAACACCGGCCATGCAAAGAAATATGTACAACTGACTGACATGACTTACAGCTGACCTGTGTCTGTACTGTGTGTGTGTGTGTGTGTGCACAGTTTGCAGCAGACTTATGAGGCCAAACGTCAGGAGTTCCTGGTGGAGTTGCAGAAGAGGGAGGATGAGATGAGGCAGATGTTTGTGCAGAGGGTGAAGGAGAAGGAGGCCGAGCTGAAGGAAGCTGAGAGAGAAGTACGCAAACATGCAAACTGTCATATACACAACTCTTTACTTCAACAAAGGCTGCAGCTATCGGCTCTGTAGCCCCAGGGAGGAATTTTGGCTTAACATAAACATATTTGCTTACTGTTTTTTCTTTAGTTGATGAAATGTTGCATCAACTAAAGAAATTAAAGGAGCTGTGTGTTTCCTATTGCAAACAAACAGGTAGCTTTGTTAATGTTATTCCTCTTGACAGAAGTAATTAATTAGTGCACTCATATTTTTGAATAAATTTAATTTTTTTTCCTCTTTTAGGCTGCTGTTTTGTTTTTCTCTTTTATATTCATGAGGAAATTATATTTACTCGTGTTTTATGATATTTTTTCTTTTACTGGATAATTGAAGTATGAAAAACAATCCCTCCCAATTAAAAATCTACTTTTCTCCAATTTCACATTCAGCCTTCAAAGTGCAGCTTTTATTACGTAATCACGTGTGTCGTCGTCTGTATTTGTTTCAGCTTCAGGGCCGTTTTGAGCAACTGAAGCGCCTCCATGCAGATGAGAAAGCAACTCTGGAGGAAAAGAAGCGCCTTTTCGAAGACGACCAGAGCTCCTTCAGCAAGAGACGAGCTGCTGCTCAGCTCCTGCAGGCTCAGAGCCTCACCGCCAACGGCAAGAAGGACAAAGACCGCAAGAAGTAAGAAGCTTCTCTCAACACTGATGCTTATATCAGACGGAAAAATTCTGTATCTTTAAAATTGCACATCTGTGGGCAGTGATGGTTAAATCAGATTTGTTTAGTAATCAGTGACTCACAGTTGGAGACTGGACATTGCCTTCTTGTAAAATTAATCTGGGGCAGAAAATCTGATGACCACTTAGATTTGTATACATGAGTGCCCAGACTGACATAAGAACAGCAGAATAAACTGCATACAAAAGACTAAAATCATAGCTGCACAGGAAATCGGTTTAATTGGACATTTGAGTTGCATACAAAGTCAGTGGTCCACTGCTAAACAGCCACCTCAGTAAAATGCTTTGTTTTTGTTTTTTTTCTTCTTCTCTCTTTCAGTTCTGGCTTCATGTGAAGACTGTTGGATCTGCAGTATTGTGACCAGTGTAACCAGTGACATTCTCGCCACATGCTTTTCAACCCTTTATGGCCAGTCTCCAACACTAACCAGGAAACCCCACACAAACCAGCAGCAGTGTGTGAGCGCCAGCTTGCTTTGTGCCAAAGTTTAATGACTGTACCCAAGAATCCTGTGTACACTTTCCTCAATGGTATTTTTAATAATCTTTGTAGGTTTTATTCCTCTTTGTGTAATGATTTTATATTTATCCTTTCGTTTTTATATAAACCTTCATTTTCCATATTTCTCCTTTTTAAACTTCTGCCAGTCTGAGGGACACCTCATTGGACTGGACCTCACACAGCCTCCTCTCTAGATGCTGTTCACTGATCAAAACACTCGGATAGGTACAAAAATTGTTGTGTAAGAGACTTCTACAGTTATATTCCATTTTATTGCCATATGTTCAGTTATAATAAGAGCATGCTTAATGTTTTAATGCACCAAACGAGACTGTTAAGCATTCATATAATTCTAATCATTCGTTCAAGCCCTTTTCAGACTTGCACTTCAAAAGGGGAACTTGTTAGCAGTTTTAAATGTTTGTCCCGATGTTTAAAATAAAAGTTGCGTTACAATCTGACAACAATGGACCTAGTAAGGTTTTCGTCACAGCTCAAGTTAGAATTGAGTGCTGGATTAATGGAGTAGCACGAAGTTACGCTGTTATTTTTAATTTACAAAGAAAAATAAAACGGTTCAATAATCAACAATACACTGAAAACGAGTGAAGAGTTTACTGTCATATCAGACTAATCCATAAAATTGTTTCTTTTCATTTTGATGTGGCGCAAAAGCAGAACTGAAACTGTCTGAAAACCATAACAATCATGTTTCATTCATATGTATGAAAATCCAGCACTACTTTAGATACAGCATGGATTTTTAACTATAATATAGATCTGTATTTTGTCACTGTAAAAAAAAAAAAAAAAAAGCCACACAACTGAATAATGTATCATGATGAGAAGCAGAGCTGAAAAGGTTATTAAAAAAGCCTCTGAGAAAATATCATTCAACTGCAAATAAGTTTTAAAATTCATCACTTTGTCATTTTTCCAATTCACCACTGTTCTCTTGCAGTGTGGCCACTACATGGACGTCTGATACACATTAAGCGTTGCAGCTCTATGCAGAAAGTTTGAATATGTTTAAAATGTCAGTCTGAAAAGGGCTCCAGCTGTATCTGTAATCATTTCTGAAGGTTGTTCAGAAGGATCAGATGCATTTATTATTAAGAGCTGGTGTAGGCATGGTTACAGGGCATTATAATTCCTTATTTCTTTTTTTTTTGTGCACCTTCTTGATGCTGTAAAGGTTTAATATGAACATATCAGCATTACAGAAACCTGCAGCAGCCACACTGATTCTCCTGAGGTTGTTCCAAAGGAAAACAGTTGTTCCTGAACTTTTCACTTCTCCGCTGCATTTTCAGTTCCACAGTTTTCTAGGCGGGCGAGGCTGAGGCTCGGTTTGGGATTAGGTACATGTAACAGCATATATTTATATATATTTTGTTTTACTCGCTCCCTTATTTTTCCTACTGACACAAACAGTTGACGTTTGCAATCCTGTCTGTCAAAAAAAAACAAACAGCTGACTCATGGTATAAAAAATTGAATCATATCGAGTCAGTGTGTTTGTTGAGGGAGCAGAGAGAGAGAGAGGATGCTTTTATAACTGTATTTTTTTTTGCATATTTCTATTCACTCTGTAACTAAAATGCTACAAGGTGTGAGACGCTGTGTCATCGTTGCTCCACAGTAAACCAGAACTCTGTGGTGCTGGTTTCCAGTAAAGTGTGATTTATAAACCGACATTTACTCACAATTACTGACACTTTAGTGCCTTATCTGTGTGAAACTTAGAAACACACTATCCACTTACTTCTAGATCCAGGGAAACACACCGATACCTACTGGAGAAAGGCTTGCCTGAGACACATTTGTACTACACTTGTATTTAAGGAATAAACAGTATTATTTGGGAGCTTTTTTTCCTTCTTTCCAAATAAATCTTTGTATTTTTGTCATGATATGTTGTGTTTGTTTTATTCTCATGTAGAGAGAGAGCAGGTGTGACTTAAGCTAAAACAGTTTCTGTGCACTCTGGTGTCCTGGTTTGGATCTAACTGGGGATTTGACATTTTGTGGAACATGAGAAACCTGGTTATTCATCTCTGTACAGTATCCAGGTTTCTGACCATCTGTTTCAAATCCTATCTTGATTTTTTTTTTTTTTTAACCATCTCAGCTGCTGTGTTTTATACAAAGAAAATGTTCAGCTACACACAGTATTTTCATGTTATCTAAAACTAGCATTCACTTAATGATTTCTTTAATCTGTTCACATAAATGTCACATATGTCATGATTTACAGAATACTGTATGTACCACAAATGCAAACACTGAAGTCTCCTCACATTATATCCAATCATCTCCCTATAAAAGAAAACATATCAGTTGTGTGTGAAAAGGTACAAGTCGTTTGAAAAAGGATGACTAGGTTCATAGGAAAGTAGGATAAGCTGTTGTGGGGTGTGTAATTTAACAATATCTGTGGTCTGTCTTCTTCAGGGAAAGGAGATTTGACATGGGAAATGGTACAAACTCAAACCTCATGTTTTCTTGTGAGGGTGTTACTGCAGTCATGCCAAGGCTGAATTTGGAGTACAGAGCTTTTTTATCCAAAATGTCTAAGCAGAGATGATACTAAAGATTTTGATGATTATACGCTAAGAACAGTTTTAATCCTCTGAATCCCAAAACCTTCTGGCGAATTTGAAAGACGTGTTTTTCTTTTTAAAAAATGCCAAAATGCCACCATTTATCAGAGCCAGAAACTCAAACAGAATTTGATTTTCAGCTTTCTGGAGACCCTTGAGCAAATTATGTGTGATCAGGAAATTAACCAAATCTAAGCTTAAAATTGTGATATTTCATCAAAATCAAAGTCCTCCACATGATTCATCTTTTAAAGAATCCAAAAAATACACGGTTTATAATAAACAAATTCTGTGAAAAACAAAAAAATGTTGCCCCAATGAACACATTTATGAAAACTGCACAAAATTCTGTCTGAATTGACACAAACAGACCCTGTTCTGCAAATGTAAACTCAGTTGGCCTTTAAAAATAACCTGCTCTCCCACTTGAACCTTTTGTTTCTAACAATGCATCAAGTCATTAGAGAAAAGTTTAATTTCTAACAACACATGCATATTGCTTCAAAAACTGACAGACTTATGGATTTAATTCCTCCTGAGCTCTGTGACTCACGTTAAAAGAAACGTCTAGTGTCGGGATGTTTCCATTTTTTCCCCCTTTTGTCAGAAGGTAAGCGGATAGAGGATGATCACAAGCTTTGCTCTTTGCTTTAGGGAAAGGTTTAGAAGGCAGCAGGAGCTTAACATCTTTCCTGCCCGACACTTGCTATATTAGGACCAGTGCACATAAAGGGGCTGCCCTGTGCTGCCTGGTGGAGGCCTTGTTCCCTGCAGTGTCTTACCCTCCAGCTCCGTTGCCCTTCATGTGACTCCAGAGATAGACAGACAGGTGGACAGACAGGTCTGGCGTAAAGCAGAGGAATGCTGATCGATTCCCTGCAGGGGCCTGCAGCACCTCGCTGGCATAATAGGCTGGGAAGAGGACACCCAGAGGAGAACCATTTCACCAAGGCAAATTGTGAAGAACATGTGTATGTGTGTGTGTGTGTGTGTGTTTACAGACACCTTTAGCTGCTCTCTAGGTGGTTGAGCTCCTGGCCGGGAAGTGATTTCACCCAGTTTTCAAGGCGGAGGGGGGAACACTATCTCTGCATTGCAGAAATCTGAAAAATCTAAATTTGCTGCCTGCACCCTGCTCACCTTAAATATAGCAGTTTGAGTGTTAGAGTCAAGTTTTCCTGAGTGGGCTTACATCCAAGATCGCTGTCATACACATGCGCATGTTCCCCTCACACACACACACACACACACACACACACACACACACACACACACACACCGCGCGCGCACACGCACACACACACACACACGCACACGCACACGCACACGCACACGCACACACACACACACCAATGTAGCACCTTAGGATTCGTCTTTTCTTCTCC
>OMNN01080411.1:0-14712 GCA_900302755.1 Chromis chromis | reverse complement strand
TTATATTCAAAGTTAACCTTAACTATACATACTAGGAGCAGTGGGCTGCCACGGTGCAGCGCCCGGGGAGCAGTCAGGGGTTAAGGGTCTTGCTCAAGGGCCCACAGTGGTGGTGACTGGGACAAGCGGTCGCTCTCACTACTTTACTTCTAATCGCAAGTCTCACCACTTGGAAGTAAGGCTGCAACTTTATTTTCATTATCAAAAGATCTGACGAATATTTTCCACTAGTCAGTTTGTTTTTTGGTTTTCAAAATGTCCATGAATTAGGAGACTTAGGAGGAAATAACCTATAAATTTTCACATTTTATCCCTTGAAAATTACCCAAACTAATTAATTGATGAACAAAATAGTCCATCCATCCATTATCTGTACACCACTTAATCCTCTGCAGGGTTGCGGGGGGGCTGGAGTCTATCCCAGCCGACTCGGGCGAAGGCAGGGGACACCCTGAACAGGACGCTAGTCTATCACAGGGCTACACATAGAGACAGACAACCAAACACACTCTCATTCACACCTACGGACAATTTAGAATAATCAATTAACCTCAGCATGTTTTTGGACTGTGGGAGGAAGCCAGAGTACCTGGTGAAAACCCACGCTGCACAGGGAGAACATACAAACTCCACACAGAAAGATCCCAGGCGTCCTAACCGGGACACGAACCGGGGATCTTCTAGCTGTGAGGCGACGGTGCTAACAACCAAACCACCATGCAGGCCCCAAAATAGTTAACAATTCTTTTAAAAGTTGACAGTTAATTAAAATCAATTAATTTTTGAAGTTTTTCTGGTTAGATGTCTTGGTGACGCCCTTCCAGAAGTACAGAAGAACAAGACAATGCTACCATCTAAAAGAATGGAATGAGAGTCATAACTGTAATTTAACTACACATAAAAGCTGCATGTATAAAAATCACCAGTTAAATCTGATAAAAAACGGCTTGAAAATGGATCAATTAAGTTATTTTTCTTTTTTCTTTTACAAATACTTGGACAGAAGATTCATCAAAAAAAAAGTGTGAATTGTGTTTTTAGATGAGCAGTTAGCGGTGCAGCTACATTGGTAGCCACTGTTTACACTGCTTTAAAACATGGCAAGAAATATGGTATCAGTAATTGTCAGCTATTAAATTAACGGCCCAGTATTTTGATAATCAGTTTGAGTCATTTGTTTAGAATAAAAAGTAGAAATTCTTTAACTGCAGCTTCTTAACTGTGAATATTTTCTGGTTTCTTTACTCCTCTATGACAGTAACCTGAATATCTTTGGTTTTGGGAGACACTGACCAGTTTTTCACCATTTTATAGACCAAACAATGAACCCATTAATCAATAAAATGATAAAAAAATGAAGGCTGACATCTGTAGCCAAATTAGTTTAATGGAAAATGAGACAAAACTTTTGAATTGCATGAATACATATCACCAAAATAACTAAATATAACTGGCTGAGTGATGAAGATACCAAAAATGTAAACTGAAAACCTTTTGTTTGGATTTTAAAAGAGCAGCAAAGGGATTAATATTCTGTCAAAGCTCAACGTGACTAAATTAGTTAAAACCTCAACCTATCCAGATGTTCAGAACACACACAGGAACAGTCGTGTGTTACCGAGTTAGAGCTGCAGTGACAACAGCGATTTAAAGTCCATGTGGTGTAGAATCAGCAGGTCAGCCATAAAAAAACAGTAACAGATGCTCTGTGTGTGTGTTAGCATGTGTGTTAGCATGTGTGCTAGCATGCATGTGTGTTCACAGTTGTGTAATAGTTGTGATTCGGTGCAGAAGGTTATCCCTCCAGGGGCATGAGGTTCAAATCTGTTTTGTGTGTTGTGTAAAATGTGTTTTGTCCTTCACACAAACCAGGATGATATATTGATTTATGGAATCAATATTAGGGTATGAGATTGGATATTAGAGGGACTGAGCTCCATACAGTGTGTCTGTTTATCTGTTTTGTGATCGTATTCAAGTAATTTATTATGTTGGTTCTCAATAAACAAATCACATGATGAATAAAATTAAATGCATCCATCAAATAAGACACTAGTTTCACAGCAAAAATAGATTATTTTTACCTCCGCCAAGCAGAGGTAATGTTTTTGCCGGCGTTTATATATTTGTCCATTTGTCTGTTAGCTGTCTGTTAGTTTTAATGAAATTTTCAAGAAATGTTGATAATGGGACAAGGAACAGATGATTACATGATACATTTTGGTGATGTTCTGGATTACCAAAAATGAGAAAATGCCGCTCGTGGAAATCACAATATGGGTGACTGGTGGGTCGCCAGTTCAAGCCCCCGGACTGGCAAGAGGTTGAGGTGGGAAAGTGAGAGCAACCGCTTGTCCCAGTCAGATCTTTTGATAATGAAAATAAAGTTGCAGCCTTACTTCCAAGTGGTGAGACTTGCAATTAGAAGTAAAGTAGTGAGAGCGACCGCTTGTCCCAGTCACCACCACTGTGGGCCCTTGAGCAAGACCCTTAACCCCTGACTGCTCCCCGGGCGCTGCACCGTGGCAGCCCACTGCTCCTAGTATGTATAGTTAAGGTTAACTTTGAATATAATGGGTCAAATGCAGAGAAGGAATTTCCCCAAAGGGAATCAATAAAGGTTAGATTACTATAAATGTGAAGACAGAAACTGAGCGCAGCATCGATAAACATCAACTACATACACTTTCCTTGCACCACACAGATGATTCCACAGATTATCTACATCAGCGTTGGTCCGCCTCCTCCTCTGGATATAAATAAAGATTTAAAGTAAAAATATCCCGACCACAACACTCTCAGCTGTCACTTCTCCTGCGTTTTTAAACCAAAAGGGTCTATTTCTACCAATTCTAAGTTTGGGAATCTTCTAACCGCGGTCACATGGTGGAATCTTCCCAGCGGTTCATTTCCATGGGAACCGTCACTGAGCAGCATTCCCGAATGTAGAGGAATGTTTCCACTGTGTGGGAATGGAAGGAGACCGCCTGCTGATGGATGAACACGATGGTGAGGATGATAATTATTATTATTACAATAATGACAGTGGCTGATACTTAAAATACGGCCACGATAGACTCATTTATATTCACGATTGATGCTCATGCTGCTCCCTGAACCTCCATAGGACATGCATGTTGCTTAAAAACACTAATTCCCTAACTTAAAATTCATATTTTGAACAAAAAGAAACCTTACAGTGTTATGTTTGGCTCAGAAAGAGATTTTTGGAGGCGACTACGCACAACAACAAGCACGATCAGTAAGAGTACAGTAAAGATTGTAAGTCTGAGTTACCTTATTTCAAACATCTGTCGATTTTTAAGATATTTTTGACCATTTCATAAACAAAAATGTATGTTATGATTGAAAACTGGTTGAGGCTAGTGTTTTTAAATACGATACTCTGTGGAAACAACTAACCCTTCTCTACAAAACTGCATTTTCTATTATCAAAAGAGAGTTCTGAATAATAAGTGGCATCTAAACACAAGAACAAAGTCACAACAAGCAATAAAGAAGACTATAAATCTGCCCAAATATGAAAGTCAGTGCAAACATCTGCTACAAGGCATACAGAAATATTTAGCTCTGTAACCAGGTTTGAATAATTTCCTCTAAACAATGACTGAATAATGTGTTTTCCAGCACTGCAGTAGTGAAGTCATCTCATGAGTGGCAGCTACAAATAACAATTAGGATCTAACAACCTGTTTTTATGGACCACAAGCACAACTATTATGATAAAGCTCCTCAGCAGGAGTGACATTTAACAGGATGGTTTTATCGTATCAACGCTGCACCGTCATGATAAACAGGCCTGTTGGTTATTTTCTCAGCTCAGAGGCTTATGACAGGAAAACGCTGCGGCTATAAACATCAACAATATCTGCTCTGACTGAGATAGCAGACGCCAGCTCTCTCCCAGTCCGTCTAAATCTGTCCCAGTATCTGAGCTGTGGATCTGCAGCCTCATTATCACAACAGTCTGACCAGCAGCACATTTCCATGAGAACCTGCATCTCTCTGGGATGTTGTGGAAACTTCCCATTCTGTGGGAACGGAAAAATCCCAACGTGATAACTCCCTCGCCGCTGATGGCTGACAAAGAAACATACTGGCTGCAAGTTGACCAACATCCTGAGGGTTTCTGTGAGCTCAGTTTACTGCTGCAGTAACTTTTACAGTACAACCCTGTCCTTGTTTTGTTTAATTGTTTTTATTGTTTTGTCGTCATCATAATCACTTTATTCAAGTTCATTTAAACACAAGACACTTTTATAATACTCAATTGTTACGACCCAGCCTCTAGGGGTAGCTGGGTTCAACCAAGAAAAACCAGATGGTATTGGTTAGGTAAAGCAATTTGCGAAATTAACTAAATCAGGTGAAAAACAAAGTTGGTGGGTGAACCAAATAAAACCAAACAAAGGCTAACAGAGTTACAAAACTTACTAAGGGAAATAACACCACTAACTCCCTAGCCAAACTTAAAGACAATAGCAACACCACACCATAAAAGTGCCGAGTGCACAAACCTATTAAACAAAACCGACGCCTCAAACCACACATTACAAAACACACACAGGACCCGACTCACCACCCTCTTGGTGGCTACAAAATACACAGTAACATTAGCATCTTGATCACACAGCTGATGCTAATGACTCATTAAACTAATGCAGTTGCTAACAGAGGTTGACAAAGTCTCCACTGAGACAACCAAAATACCTCTCCCGACGTTAGCAACTGCTGAACAAAACTACATATTCTGAGAAGCCACGCAAAAACACACGACAAGTGGCTACGGAAACATTTATGACACAAGACACACAAAACAGGAGGCACCAGGGCAGACTGTTCACTTTGAATCCCTGCCGCGCCGACTGAGAGTTTGGTTGCAGGTTTATATTCTTCAGGTGTGAGATGGCTGTAGTGGATTGGCTGGTGGTAGAGGGAACCGAGTGGTGGTCCAATCCGACACGTCAGGAGGCGGGGAGAAGAGAGGCTGAAGCGCAGGACTTCAGCTCCAAGCTAATCAGTTGCAATGACTGGCAGCTGCATTCCTGGAGCAGGCTTCCAAACCAGCCACAGCTGGGCTTGCACATTCTATCCCGATACACAATGCTGGAAGAGAAATCCACCACAAACACAATACGGCCCACTGATACCAGTCACCCCCCCTAGTGCCAGTTCACACTGCTCCTACACAATCCAAACAGCACTACCACGTTCAGCTGACCCAGGCCCGTTTAGTAGATGCTCCAGGTAGTGACCAGTGTCGATGCTACCATTTAGCTAACTGCTAATTCAACCAGCACTGCCATGTTCAACTGACCCAGGCCCGTTTAGGAGATGCTCCAGGTGCTACCATTTAGCTAGTGCAAATGCTACATGCTAATGCTAATGGTACCTGCTAAAATACTTCCATACTACTAACAAACTCACCACACAATATAAAATAACAAATATAAAAACAAACCATTTGCCTCAACTAGACTCTGTTAAAATAAAAAAAATACAAATATAATCTGAGCTCTTTGGCACAAAATATGACGTTATTCTGTAAATATTTTAATCTTTGCATCATTAACTGAAAAAAATCACCAAAATTACATTTTGCAAGAAACTGTAGAAACAGAAGAATTTGTCAGATTTTCAACTTTCCTATTATCCTTCAACTAATCATCTGTGCTGTTCTGTTGGAAAACTGAACTAAATCTAAGCTTAAAATTGTGATATTTCATCACAATAACTTTATCTCTTATTTGAAAAATTGCCAAAATAACAGGACAAATCACTGGTTTTTAAGCAAGGTTGGTTGGTTTTTTGTTAGTTCTGTTTTTGTTGGGGAAACAATCAAATTTAAGCTAAAAACCACCAACAAAATCACCTTATTCTCATTTAAAAACTGCCAAGAACAATCTGTTTGCAGTAACCAGACTGTTAAAATAAAATAAAAAATCTGCACTCTTTGGGATAAAATATGACGTCATTCTGTAAACATTTTAATCTCTGCACCACTACCAATAACAAAATCACCAAAAAAAAAGTTACGCTAGGGGCTGGGGGTGGGGTTATCGTGACCAACGATCAACGGTGGAAAGGGACACATAAGAGGTAATTTGTGTCCTTTTTCTCCAGGACGTCCCTGGTAGGATCGCAGATGTATTGGAATGACTCCCGGGACACACGGAAGTTTTGCACAAACTGTTGGAGCTGAAATCCGGTACAATTGTGTCCCACCAGCTTGATCACGGAGGTGCCAAGGCAACAGGCAACCTCCGCCTCGCAAACAGCCTTAAGACCATCTATAGAGATAAACATAGATAGTATCATCACCTTACTGCGTTGTTTAACTTCTATGTAATCGATGCAAGCGTAGACCTTTTACAATGACGCAATGGCGTGGCTCCAACTTGGCTCCTGGCCAATAGAAAAGCAAACAGGTTCTTAGGAGGAACAAGATTTGAACTAACTAAGCACCGAAGTAGCGCCTGGTGCTTCTTGGTGGAAAAGGGGTATGTGACGTGCCATTCTGTTGGAAAACTTACCCAAATCTAAGCTTACAATAACTTTATGTCTCATTTAAAAATGTGTTGTTTGTACTAACCAGACTGTAAAAAACTAAACATTCTGCATTTCTTGGCGCAACTGTGAAGCCATTATTGATTCAGTTGCGGCCAACAGTTACGTGATAATAATTCAGGGACTTTTCTGCTGAACTGCAGGCAGTGTTTCCACAAAGCAATTAAGAGACAAGTATGGAAACAAATAAAAAATGTAAATAGTAAAATATCTATCACATGTAGAACCTAATGTTTTTTCCAGTATTGGTAACACCTCTGGGCCCATGGAAATGTGTTATTCCAGATTTTTTAAATAAATGTAATCATCACAGAAGTTCAAGTTTCTTTGTCTTTTTTGTTGTTCTGTTTCCAAAAGAGGTGCAGGACTTTATATTGAGGTTAAAAAAAAGAGCTCATAGAAAGTAAAAACGTGACCGTAGCAGAACATGCTCAGAAACTGCTTGGAGTTCAGAGGGTTAAACTAAAGGTCAACCAGGCAAAAGAAAACAGCAACATTACAGCCGAATTAAGTTTGGCAGATGGCCTTTTCCCACAGAAAAGAGGATTTTTTTTAATGCTCTGAATCAACAAATCAAAGAATAACTTAATACATGAATATATGAATGACTGAATAAAAGACAGCCGCACATTTAGAGATGTATTGCTCTGCTTAGGGGACATTTGATGTTCTCTGCACACACTAAGCTTTCTACCTTCTCTATCCAGCTTTCTACAAATATTCTACATCATTCCAACCATGTAAACACTTTTGTAAAAGGGCAAACCACAACTCAGCTACCTCAAAACAAAATCAACACACTGACAAGACAGTTAATGATTATAAAATGAATAAAAATATGAACATCAGTGCCTTTAATGGCTTTGTTAGGTGACAAATATTCTTGGGACCTTGTATTTGGTGTAACACTCTAGTAAAAAGACTGTCTATCATAAGCCATCAGTTCAATATTACAGACAACAGTTTAAAGGTTTACGTAAAATATACAAAAACATTTACACATCGCCGTTCCATGGAGCTTGAGTTCCTCCATGGTCTTCACAATGCTAGACAGGGTCTATTTAAATGATGTTTAGATTCAACAAGCCTGTAATCATATGTGGGTGTGGATGGTGAAACTGAACCCAATTGCCAAATGAATGTGGTCATTTGGTAGATTGGTAGCTAACTTTTTCACATCGTCATCTACAAACTGCATTTTGTGTTTTCTTGGGTTGTCTTTCTTACATTAAAATTAGTTTGATGATCTGAAACGTTTACATGTGACAAATGTGAAAAAATAGAAGATTTCTGTAGGGGGGCAAATACTTTTTCACACAACAGGAAAGATATTAATTAGTGCCGAGACTTACAAGCAGAAATGATGGTGAAGCTCTTTTTTCAGTGAAGTTAGGTTTTTCATTTAGTTCATTTCCAGACGAGACTATGTTTGCAAAATTTTGAAGCCTGCCAAGCTGTTTTCCTGCATGTACAGTAATGCAGATGATTTCAGTGACAATGTTCATCCAATTTCTGGGTTGCCAGATGAGTGAGCAGGTTTTGGATGAACAGAACTTGATTTAAATACTAAAATAAAAGCAGGTGTTTGCTTTAGAAATGCAGTGCGATGTGAAAGAGAAACTGAAATGACCTTTAAACATCCTTGCTGTCCCACAGGAAACAGTGACGGCATCCAGCTGCAGGCCTGTTTCTGGGGACTGTAGTGACGAGTCTTTCTATTTAGTTTGAGTCATAAACACCAGAGTCACTCTAATAATAGCTGCTGCTGTTTTAGCCTAAAATAACCTGCTGCAAAAACACCATGTCAGGACACTGTAATCTCTAAGTAATGTAAAAGCAGTCATTGTTTCTAATGAACGTCTTTACCCTGCATCTTTTTGTTTTGGTCTGATCTCACTGTCTCTTTTTAAACTCCATCTTCCCTTTTTTCTACTTACTCACTTTTCTGTCTCCATGTTTTCTCACATTAATCACTGTTTTTCCCTACCCTCACTCCGTTTCCACTTTTTTTCAGAGAAAGGCAACTTTTATTATTAATCTTCCTAATTCTGTCCACATGTGTAGTAGTTCTGTCAGCTGACCTTTACATTCTTCATGTTCTGGGACCCTTATAACACTCAGTGTTTTCTGTAGGCGATGTGGTGAAAAGCTGCTTTCTGAAAAGGTCTAATTTTACTGCAATTTATGTCACTTAAACTGCCTTGATTGCACATTCTGTAGAAGTAGAAGTAGTCCTGACAGTGAAGCACGGAGCATGGAGTGTGATGATATGGGGCTGTGTGAATAAAGCTAGATATTCAGATATTGTATTCATACAGTTGAATACTATAGTTGCATTTAGGAAGAAAAAAGCTTATATATGCCACGAAAGCCAAATGCATTTACACTTTTTAATATTTAGCAAAGAATGTGCGTCCGCTTTGTCCTACCATTTTAATTTTTGAAGTATCTGAAGTGTTGAAGTAATCTAAATGCCTGAACGGGGTCGCTAAATTACAAATTAAACTGAAAAACCCAAGTTAAATACGAATTTCACACTCTTATCATTATTTCCTCATCTGTTTCTCCTCTCTGTGCTGTGAGATTCTGACCAGACAGATCTATTGAACAGTCTGTGAAAACCCCACAAAGGAAATGTCACATTATCCCAGAAGTCTAAAAAACAGATATAATCTTCTCATCTACACCACTGACACTTTTAAGTTCTCACTGCTTCTCATTGCCTTTGTACTGCTCCAAAAATATGTGCTTTCATTCTAAAATTACGCTCGACTTTATGACCGGCATCACATTTTTAACAACCGCCACCTTCGTATCTATTCTTGTATGTTTCAAAAACACACACACAACTGATATTTGATGGTGGATGGAACTGAACAGTCAACTGTACACTGACTTAGATGATGCCAAACCCCACTGTGACAAACACAAATGCCTTCAAAAGTCTTTTTCTGGGGCAGGAAAACTTTTAATCAATGCAATCCGCCCCACTGTGTCCTGATTCGCCCTTGAGGGTCAATGAAATTGGCTCTTGTTGTACCTTGATGAGGGAGCCGACAGCTGCTTCCTTCTCTGATCAGAGAATAGAAACTGATACCACACCACTAGCTTATATCAACACACCATGTTTTGTGGTCAGTTTAACTCATGGTTAGTTTGACCAGTCAGTTAACTAGAATGCACTCAGGCGAGATGCAGACCCATGCCGGAAGCCTTCCTAAACATGGCAGGTAGCCCTGTGACCTTGACCTTTGACCTTTTGACCCCAAAATTAATGGGTGACGAGGGTAGGTCAAGATGAACATCTGTGCAGAGTTTGATTATCCTGTCTCAATTTGTTATCGAGTTAGGGTGCGGACATACACACGCATACACCCACATACATACAGACAGACAGACAGACAGACAGACAGACCGACGGCCAAGAGGTGCAATGTGATAGTCCTACCCTTAGATATACCAAAGTTCATCATTGCAAGCTTATATAGTAGATTATAAGGGGATTTTGCACTAAGCAGCCCTACGACCTTGACCTTTGACCTTTTGACTCGCAAATTAATGGGTGACCAGGGTAGGTCAAGATAAACATCTGTGCTGAGTTTGGTTATCCTATCTCTATTTGTTCTTGAGTTATCGTGCGGACATAGCCACACACCCGCATACATACAGACAGACAGACAGACAGACAGATAGCCGTGATTGCCCCACCCACGGCATGGGTAATGAGCTCAAATAAGCATAAAACTACCACAAAGAGACAACAGCCTACAAAAAGTAGTAATCTGCTATCCTGGTCTACTCAATACATCAATGACACAGTAAACTACATTTAAAAACTAAACACAACGAAACCATTTTACTTTGTAATTATTTCACAATATATAATCAATAATGTTTGGCATATTAGTTTGTTGATTTAGTGATTAAAAACTGTACTATTAATAATTCATTCACCTCATTAAACATGACACGTCTCTCCCTGCGTTTCCAGTCCAGGTCTGGTTATATCTGGTTCATAGTTTCTCCACCAAATCTCAGTCATGGTAATAAATTCAGTGCAATCACCCAGTCTGACACTGATGATATCAGGAGATGAAAATAACCTGGAGTCTGATCTAAGCACAGCTAAATAACGTTTAATACGTCCAGATAACATAGTTTCAATATTAAATCATCAGAATAACGTTACAGAATAGAGTGGAGGAGGGCAAGAGACACCGAGAGGAAACAGAGAGAGAGAGAGAGAGAGAGAGGCGGGGGAGGACTGAAATGTGACTGACCTCGATGAAAAATTGAAAGCAGTTGTGTTTCTGTGTGTGTTTGTGATGTGATGTGATAGGAGGCCTGCGTTTTTCAGAGCTGTTCCCACGACACCCCGTGACCTCCACCTCTTCCTCTCTCGCTCTATAAATGGCTCGTCTGGTGGCGTTTTGGTGACCAGACTTAAAAAGGACAGAGACGCTGAGAGAGGGAGGAAACACAACAAGAACGGCAAGAAGGGAAATATTCGGAATAGAAAGGAGGCCAAAAGCACCACTGACATGCTTTAAAGGAACAGTGCCAAAGTCTGTCCGTGTGTCAAGTACACAACTGTAGCCTAGCTTAGCATAAAGACCGCTGGCAGTGATATTCTCATCTTGTTTTTAATTTTTATAATTTCTAACCATTCTGAGGCTGCTGCTGTTGCCATCATCATGGTTACAGTTTTATCCTTATCAGTAGGCCTAGTGTTATATTCTGCAGTTATGTTGTTAACCATTTATGTAGCTGTTATCATTTTAATAGGGCAGTTTACATTGAGACCTATTGAGTTAACGTTTGATATCGCACACCATATAATTAAACGTGAACACATTTAGGTCTACATATTATCATTGTGTAAGTTATTTAAGCTAATTATTGGGGTAAGTTTTCTGTGAACCCCAGTTTCTTGGACTGATACTTGTTAATTCAGTCAAATAATAATAATAAGAATCATAATATAATCTTAACAAGGAAGCACAGCAGAGAGTCAGTGGCAAAACCTAAAAAAAGTTTGCCTGAAAGTTAAACTGACAGTTAGTCTGAAATCTATTCTGGCAATTAGCCTGATGATTAGTCTGTTAGCCTGTCAGTTAGCCAGACAGTTGACATGACACTAAGCTTGAAATTTAGCCTGATAATTAGTCTGACAGTTTGCCTAACAGTTAGTCTGACTGTTAGCCTAAAAAATTGCCTGACAGATAGCCTAACAGTTAGGTTGACAGTTAGTCTGACAATTAGCCTCACAGTTAGCCTGACAGTTAGGTTGACAATTAGCGTGAAAGTTAGTCTGACAGCCTGGCAGTTATTCTGACATTTATCCAGTTAGTCTTACAGCTAGGTTGACAGTTAGTCTGACAGTTAGCTTAACAATTAGCATGAAAGTTAGTGTGACAGCCTGAAAGTTAGCCTGACATATCTTTCTGTGGACCAGGTTAGTTTACCAGTATACATTTACTGTGTAACTGAACTTTAACTGTGTTGAATTTCCTTTATTTGACAATGACAAAACGCTAACAGAAGCAGTATTTTCTGTGGGAGAGAATAACTCACCTTGGCCTGGACATATGTTTGCAGAGTTTTAACATGCTCCAAAAAGCTGCTAACCAAAGAGCAGAATATGTGTTCTTTAATGTCTGTACTTGTAGTTATTCTGAATTAATGCACTTTTGTCCGCTAAATTAGCCGTTAAATCTCCAAATGTCATCTTCCTCCCTGTAACTACCTGAACAGAGACGGAGCTTCTCATTGGTCCACAGTCAAAGCGCTGTCACTGCTGCTATAATACGCCTGACAGCGAGCGGCGGGAGATTTTAAGAAAATGGCGACCTTTGAGTGCCGCCCGCCGGCAGAAAAGAGAGACTAGCTGAGAGAAACACCAAAGGTAAATGATGGTCCACGACTGGAAGCAGTGAGGGAGGATGTTTACAACAGTACCGGTACCGTCTGACACCGGGGTTTCTCCGGTAGTCACGGAGGAATCTGTGTGGCCAACCAGCATCATTAAGACAAAATGGAGGACAGCCGGAGAGTGACCGCCAGGCGTCTCCACATACGGTTTGTAGACGAACTCTAGTAACTTGGCATCCACATGTGCTGATAGAAACTCTGATTATAATTACTGTGGCAGTGAAACATCATCAAAAGGTCCATGTATCATCTGAGTATTAAATAATATAATGTGTTTTATTTTATTTATTTTTTATTATTTATACACAATACACAAGCTTCTATGTACAGACTAGATGTACAGGCTGTAGATATACCACCTTCACACATGTCTCATATTGTTGATTTAGTGTCTAATTTTGGTCAATTTGTCTCATTGTGTCTCATTGTTCATTTACAAACCACGAGGCCACCACTGCCACTGCCCCCTTACATGTCTTTATAGTTGTTGTTACTCCTTTTGTTCATGTTGGTCATTTTGTTTGTTTTGCGTGTCCATAAGTTATTTAGTCATTTTGATAGCTCTGTGTCCCAAACTGGTCATTTTGTGGCTCATTGTGGCCACTGTGCTTGTCTTTAAGACTGTTTTTGTTCCATTTTTGATCATTTTGTTGCTCATTTTGATCATGTTATGTCTCGTTTCTGATCATTTTGTGTATTTAAGGTTGTTTTTTTTCTATTTTGGTCTTTTTGTGTCTCATTTCGATCACTTTCCCCTCATATTGTCCATTTTTGCATGCGTTTATGATTTTCTGTTCCATGTTTGCCATTTTGTGTCTCAGTTTGGTCATTTTATATCTCTTTATGGTTGTTTTAGTTCCATTTTGCTTGTTTTCTATCTAATTTCCAACATGTAGGGGTAATTTTGGGGCTTATTCTGGTTATTGTGCATCTCTTTATGTACTTTTTTTCTCCATTTTAGTAATTTACTTCTCTTTAAGGTTGTTTTTGTTCATTTTCTGTCTCATTGTGAAATTTTTGTGTTCCAATTTGGTTATTTTCAGGATCATTTTGGTGGTCTTGCATCTCTCTGTGGGGTTCTTTTGTCCCATTGTTGACATTTTGTTGCTCATTTCGGTCAATTTCCGTGTCTTTATGGTTGCTTTTGTTCAATTTTGGTCATTATATGTCTCATAGTAGTCATTTTGTGTCTCTGTGGGTTTTTAGTTTTTTCAATTTTTGTCATTTTGTGTCTCATTTTGCAACTTTATGTGTCTTATTGGACATTTCTTCTCTTTATCATTTTTTCTCTCATGTTGGTCATTTTACATTTCTTTATGGTTGTTTTTGTTCCATTTTGTTCATTTTCTAGCTCAATTTGACCATTTTGGGTCACATTTGGATCATTTTCTGGCTCATTTTGGTCATTTTGTATCTCTTCATGTTATTTTTTGTACCATTTTGTGGCTCATTTGAATCATTTTGTTGTTCATTTTGGTCATTTTGTGTGTCTTTATGGTTCTATTTGTTTAAAATGGTTAATTTTGTTGCTCATTTTGGTCATTTCATGTGTCAGTTTGGCCATTCTGTGACACACATTGGTCATTTCTGTTTGATTTTTCATCTCTTTAAATTTTTTTGGTCTGCTTTGATCATTTTATCTCATTTTAGTCGCTCGTTTTTGCTTAATTTTGTTCATTTTATGTTTTGTTTCAGTCATTTTGTTGTTAATTTTGGTCATTTTGCATTTCTTTAAGGTTGTTTTTGTTCAATTTTGGCCATTTGTGTCTCATTTTGATCATTTTATGGATTAGATTAGATTGTATTAGATTCAACTTGACTGTCATTACACAGAGTACAAGTACTAAGACTAGTTAATGCATCTTTTAAACAGTCCATTGTGATGTCACAGAGAACATTCCACATTCCATATTCTGAACAAACACGTTTATATCACACTGAGAAACTCAGTT
The DNA here is from genome assembly GCA_900302755.1 of Chromis chromis. Classification (NCBI taxonomy): domain Eukaryota; kingdom Metazoa; phylum Chordata; class Actinopteri; family Pomacentridae; genus Chromis; species Chromis chromis. Next base: position 241 of record OMNN01080411.1, on the reverse strand, counting down.
TAACACAAACCCTGGAGATATTCAAGAGTGCTGGTCAAGATTTCAAGTGTGAAACTTTTTAAAACATTATGAACAAAGACTGTGACAGAAAGATGAAGCCTCCTCAGTCAGTTAGGAAGCATCCAGGTAAGACAGAAGTCCAGGCAACAAGCTGCAGCTCAGCTCCACATATCAAACTACATGCTGACATGTTAGATTGAAGGCTTTAAGTCATATTTGGTCATTTTGTGGCTTAATGTCT